>JAGDQP010002926.1:0-18380 GCA_022664845.1 Lepisma saccharinum
AGGAAGACACGCAAACTGACTATCATGAAATGAGCCACAGAGATGTACAAGACATCGAAGAACAATCATAGTAGCACTTATTTGCTTCAAAAGATAAAATTTCTCAGTGATTTGTCCAAAATCCAAATTATCAGAATATAAAATATTTTATCATGTGAAAGATACCTTAGGGGAGATAATGTGCAGAGCGGACCAAACGGAGGAGGAGGAGGAACTTCATCAATGCAGAGGGATTCACATTGTTTAAAAGCTCTGTCACCCGTAGATCATAACTGATCCTTATTTATTAAATTATAAACTTTCCATTTGTCTTAAAATATTGTATGGTGTTCTGGTTGCTTCTGCTTTTCCTTTTGTCTTACAAGCAACGTACAAACAACAGGAAACCGCTCGAGAAGCGGAAGTTCATATTATTCCGGGTTTCTGGCGTTTGTTGCTGAATAAATGAGTCTTTCGATTTGATAAATTCAGCTTTGTTTTGATTGAGCAGTACTGTAAACAATACAAGCATTCTGTTGCTTTAATGAAGTTTTGATTGGAGAAGTTGATACACCAATAACGAGATTTCCCATGTTATCATAACTTTCGTTACTTTAGTGCTTACGACTTTTATGTCGGTACATCCAAGACTATGTCTTGTCTCGTGTACGCTCCGCTTGTAATAATTTACTGCTAACCATCAGATTAAAGTTTCTGGTTGAGAGAAATAACCTCAATGTTGTTTTTGTAATTCCGAATCAAATATTTTATTTTAAACATTTACTCGTTTAAAAGAGAAACTACAAGCAGTAGCTTCAAGTCAACTTGTAGTGTGTAGACAACTTTGAAATACCTGCCTTTACAATAATAGAAAATGACTTTACGTTCGTAAAGTTTTAAAAACCATCATGGGCATAAGGTATGACGAACACTTTTGTTTACGCTACTGACACCTAAACGACTCGGATTCTTTATTTTGTTCTATAAGGTTTGCTAAGCTACTGAAACTGTTTATTTCTGTACCTGAGAGACAGAACCGCGTAAGTCCAATTGTGGTCAAAACGTGATTAATTTTGTACACAATTCACAAGGCCTCACATAATGGTTGCATGGTTCTGTTTATGAACATGTTAAATAATGTAAAAAAGTAAATATATTATGTGGTTTGTCTTTTTGTTCCTATGTGAGAGAAAGTAGTGTTTTTCTTCTTCTCGTACATCAGGATTTGTGACTTGCGTGGTTCTGGCTCTCAGGTACAGATTTATACACTCAATGTTAGGTAAAAAGAGTGACAAAAATAGTGATCGTAAGTAAAAGCGTGACGAGGTTGAAAGTTTACTCATTTGAGTGGTTCCAAAGATAATATTAAATGATGATAGAGGTGTACATTGTACAGCTCATTTTATTAACCACAGTACTCGTAGAAAAATGTTGTGCTTAACCCTTAAACGGCATGGTGAATAATTGTTACATTCTCGGTATGGCAGGATCATTTATGATCTCTTTTAATATTTTGCTTCTAATTCGTACTGTATGTAACTTGTATAATATGATAGTTTTATATTTATTGGAAATAATTGGACATTACGAAATATTTCTATAACGTAATGACCAATTATGATTCAAAAATGGTTCATGAATATAACGTAAACCTTTTCGCTGTTAAAAGACATTATGAGAGGTAATTGTAATATTTCAGTACTTTTATTTTGGCTTTAAATATACTTCACTGCGCGAAACAAAAATATATGTTTAAGCACGGTTAAAAGAATTAAATTTTAAAAGTACAAAATTTTTTTTATAAAATGCCAATTCTGACAAAAAAAAACATTATAATGTGTTTTCTTATTATACATCCTTCTTTCCCTTCTTGCATACAATTTCGACACATGGTAAATGTCATATCATGTCCTTTACAAATGGTGCTAAAGCACTAACACCATCTGTTTGAGTGTTTTTTTCCTGACTGTAAGGACGCATATAGCACCTGATCCTAGAGAAGTTGAAATTGTTCCAAAATAGTGGTTAGCTTGGTCGAATGAGTATGGTTCATAGCAGTTTCACTATACGTGTAAGCTAATTTCATAATTCTACTAGTAGAGATATTATGCTATCATCGATAATCAACTTCCACGCGAAGGGATTTCTGGTTTATTTACTCTTGCTGGTGCAGCCTCCAGCTAGATGAAATACTATATTGTGGATCGAAGTACAACTGCAAGGAAGGAGAACCTTGCTTCATTTTTATCATACACATAATTTGTAGTCGTTGGTGTGTTCGATACATGAACATCATATGAATGACTTTCAGAATGTTCTAATTTTGATACAGTGTCATGAGCAGATACTTCTGTTTCACTAGTTCACAAGTCTTTACCACTTAACGATTCTTACTTCTACCTCGCTCAATATTTTTTTCTAGTCATCGTTAAGATTTTCAAGATAAAATTAATTGTATGAGCATTGCGCTTTTCAACTACGTAACAAGCTAATAATGTACGTGAACAAAAGGAAGAGATCTTGTACTGTGAAACCACAGAATATTTACGAGCTAGTATAAGTTTGCAAATTGAGGCGTTCAGTGAGTTAAGCCACGGAGTCAATAAAGGCGATATTATTATTATTTGGTATTCATCTCACATCTGTCTGCCACCTGATTATCACTGTTTCTTGTCGTATGGAACACGGAGCCTTTATGATTCATTCAGCGACAAACAGTGATTATCAGATTGTAGACAGACGTTGGACGAGGGTAAATACATATTATTCACACCTTCATTGTCTTTCTGGCTAAATTCACTCTCCTACCGAACGACTCAATTGTCACCCAAATTAAACGGTCAACACTACGGGATGGCAAGGTCAAATATGACTCCGAAGTCCAGAAAATACTGAAGCTATACATACTGGGTAACGTCAACGTATGCTTAGCAGAACATCTCCACACATATTAGGAATACTGATCGGCTACTGCATGAAATGTGTAACAATGGAGAAAAACTACATTAAAGATCTAATAGGTTCAATTCTGACCCCGACAAACCGTTTAAAGTGTTAATACTAAATTAATCATTTAAAAATAATGTTGTTGTAACACACAATTTTAGCGAGGGATAAAACGTAAGGTATTAAAATTATGTTATTTTAATTTTTAAAAAAATAATTGAAAATCGATTGCTTAGATAGAGAAGATAGGAAATTACTTACAGTGAACAATAAAACATTTGGTGTCAGTTCGTTGTAATAAATGATAATAACTACTATACGACTCATTACTACTAGGTTAACATGTATGAAATTTGAATGACCAATGACTTGTGAACGGTTATTATAGGTTAACGTTCATATTAGCTTTGACAGTACAGTCATAAATAAAATACTTTGACCACAATTCAATTCAATTTTACGGGCCGTTATAAAACATACAGTAAATCAAAACAGTTGGGATAGGAGATAAGGAATATTTCAACTTGTTACAATGTTGAGCCATTATTATTGTTTCATTGCAAATCACTTTGACAGTACTATTTAATGTTAAGAGACTGGTAGAAACACGTATGGTTTAAGCGAATCACATACCTGAAGGATGTCGTCCCTTGGCGATAACTTTCGGGGAAATTTATGAGAAAGGAAAATATATATCCTAGTCTAGATACTACGGTAGATATTCTAGACACTAGTTTTAGCGTAAAGGAGAACAGTAGCGAAACGGACAGATTAAATTATATGAGCTGTGCTTAAATCCGCACAACCATGTTAGTATTTGATCCATGCAGTGACTTTCTATGAAGAAGAATAAGTTGGGCATGTGTAAATACGAATAAATTAATAAAGATATAAAGGTTTGAAAATTGATGAAAGAAAAGAGAATTATATGCTTTTTATAGAAGAGAGGTACAAAGAAGACAAGAAGAAAAAGCGATTATATATGCATATATTGAAGAGATAGAGGAGAATCTTCTATTAGCCGAGTATCTGTAGTTAAAGTGTATGAAGTCTAGGAGTGATATACAGTATATATATATATATATATATATATATACGTATAGATAGGAAGATAGTAGACACTTAAAGATATAAATCCAGAAAGAATATGAGAGACAAACAGAGATCCCTTGGGATTGAGTAACTTGTTGTTTGTGAAGAAAATTGAGGCGCGTCCTTGGTTTGAAGCGCTTGTCAACAGCACATGACAAGTAAATCTTTCTGAATTTGACAAACCAAATGAAAAGACAAAATCTATTTCAGCTCTTCCGCAAGAAGTAACAAAATAAAGAGCACCAAAGTATTCCTTCGTGCGTGCATGTGTGTTTTTTTAACTAAAGTCTCAAGCTTCAATTGTGATTATTGTTAGAGACTGCATTTCATATCAAAAGAATGTTATCCGGAAATAGAAAATATGATTGATACTATAGAAGTGCTGAAGGAAGCAACACGTCAAAGGTAGCAAAAAAAGAAAGAAGACAGACGGTCGCTTTAGAAAAGAATAGAAGGTATTACAACCAGAAGCACTTCCCTGCAGGTAACTTAGTAGCGCATTCATTATGCAATAATGAAGATAAAGGGGACGAACACCTTGGGAGTGGGAATGACACGCCTGAGGAGTTTACACAGATAAGTGAAGCTACACGGAAACAGCGAAATGGGGAAAGAGGAGGTTTTAACTACCAGAAATAGTGGTTTAAGTTTCATGATCTTCCAGTGTAAATATTTACCACCTCAGGAAGGTGAGCGTCCTGCTACGTTTAATTGCCGCATCCTGCCTGATCACCAAGTACTGCAGTTATCATAAGGTTAAAAATGAGAACGGAGAATCCACCCACAAAGCGAACGTAGCCACAAGTCATGGAACACCCAAAGCTACTGTATAACAAATCATCTATGACAGTCTGGGTCTTGAGCAAACGTATAAAGCGAACATGTACTGGTAGTGTAACACAACCCGAAATGCTCCATCAACGTCAGGAAACATTGTCAAACGTACCTTTTAGGTGATGGGTGGACATTTGTAGTGTCCCTGGACGAAGGATGGTTTTACTTGGACGATACAAACAAGAACCGTGTCATTTATTTCATTGAAAGAGACAGCAAAAGGCCGACGAGACTTCATCCTTCATGCTAGAAAGAAAGCTATCAAAAAGATGATATCCAAACTATGCTGCTGATCTCAAGATTATCGTTGGCTACTTTCGCAAGCACGTCATATGTACACTCTTTGACAGTAAGATCCCTTGGCTGTACGGATAAAAAGTATGCTGTGACCTAGTTTAACCCGAAGCCAGAGACGGTGGACATTCGAGTGATCCCAATTTGGTTCATCTGAGTGAAGTATCCAGAAGCCTCATCCATAGATTTCCGTGCGGTTGAATTCCTGACATAGTCTTGCTCACAAGTTCTTGCATCTTTAACGACGTTTGGAAAGTCTGGCACAAGATTTGGTACAAAATTCTTCTTCCCATGTTACGTCGAAGTTTGTTGCAATGGAAACTGCACTGCAGGACGATTGTACTGGCACGTGACCGTCAACTCAAGTGGAATCTCTGGCGGAGGAGTGGCTTCTGCTGTTTCGTTAGTGCTTCAGAATCTACAATTTTTATCAATTGATATTGTCTCTATTTGTATCTTCATAGGATTGGCAAAAACGTAAGAGTCAAATGCTTAAATCCCCCACACCTTTACTGCATACTGACGGTTAAGGCTGTGAAGACTTTTTAAATATGTGAATCAGACAATCGCTATTTTGCAATATAAATATCTTAAGTACGTTTAACTCATCTTTGTCATTACTAAGTTAATCGGCATTGAAAATGCCTATCCTTGAAGGATATATCCGGCGGTGTTGACACTTCGGAAAACTTAATAGCAACTGATAAGATTTAGATAGTAATTGAGGGAAGGGAGGTACAGGAGATCCGAAAACAGTGCGTTATCAGTTATAAAATTCTACACAAGTACGGCGTTTCATATTGCCATTGCTGCGTTAAGAGCAAACCTTTGTCAACAGCCTCTTTTTACCAAGTTTCACCAGCATCTTCTTCTAATTATGGACTTTTCATACTTGTTTGTATTGTAATTATAGATTTTCTCACTCTCTCATCAAGAGCTTTCGTTTGTTGTTTAACGTTTACTTTGCACATACACCCGAAAGATCGCCAAAATCCTTTCGTCGTCATTCTTTCTATCAAAATTCCAACAATCAGTAAATCCAAACAATCACATTATTCGTACGTAGTATACTTCTGTTGTCTTTTATTTTCGTTTCTATGGGATATACAAGTAGCTATTGGCTAAGACAGTCACATGTATGAGTGTTGATGATCATTTGGTGAACATTCTTCCAGGGATAAGTTCAAGAAGGATAGCTATCAGGAACCATTCCGGCATTCTCCACATGAAACTGTGAGGAACTTCATTTTTTGGAACACCAACATTCTTTCTATAAGCAATTTGTCTGTTTTCCTTTACAATTATATAAAATGTCAACTCGTATGGTGAAAATATTGAAAGATGCGTGGAAAAGGAGAAATATAAACGCATGGAAAATTATTATTTTCAACGCGTCTTACACACTACCAAGAAACAACGCAATGATGTGCGTCTAAGAGAAACGAAACAAATTAAGTAATTAACATGCCTTCTGCTTCAACCACTGAAGCATCAACAACAGCTCGAGAAACAAGTTACATATCCTCCTAAGTACTTGCGTTGGCGGCTGTTGTATGGTATTTAGGGTTCAGCTGACGTACTCAAGTATTACGAATGAGCGTGGGTTTTCCTCTAATATTATGGCAGGCTGACATAACCAAATGCAAACGACAGAGAGAGAGAGAGAGGGAGGGAGGGAGAGATGGAGAGAGGGGGAAGGGATAGAAACAGAGTAATTCCGTAGAAATAAATTCCCCTTTTTTTCCAGCTGAACCAACACCTAACTGCTAGAAACTGCCAGAAACTGGAAGTAACATTTGAAGGGTAGCGTATAAATGCAAATGGTCACTTTGTCTGTTTTAACACAGCGCATTTCATTCGCAGGAGAACCAGAGTTATCGCTTATTGCATCTTAATATACAAGTTAGGCAACACATCTTTAGATATATTTAACGTATCGCATCACAGCAAATTCTGGAAGAGGGCTCCATGTTTCTCTCAGCTGCTCTATGTTTTCTAACGTCTCAGTAAGTTAAGTTGTGGCTGACGTCTTCAGTTGAAGGGGTAGTATTCTTCTTCAGATGCTGGATTGGTCGTGGTTTATTCGCATAGACATGTACTTTAACATATCCGATAAGAAAAAGTCTGGAATACAAATCTAGCGATCTTCGTGGCCACCCTTTGGAGATCTTTAAAGAAGCTGGATAGAACTGCGATAAACCTTCTATACTGCAATCAATATGATGGATGTATCTGAGGTATACACTGGCTACGGATGCTTTCGTACTTTGTCTTTAATAAACGATAACTCGGGGCTTACTGTGAGTGAAATATCTTGTAGGTTGTTCAAAAGAGCACTGAATCTAAAGATTGTGTATTATAAAATTATGGAGGTAAAATATGATTTCCATATGATACAAAATTACGAAATAGTGCAAACTTAAATACAATGAAGCAAATAGTAAACACTTGACCAGGCCATGTTGAATTATCTTGAAATTAATAGTTTCTAAAAAAAGAAATTGTACATCTCGTTTCTTTGGTAACTGATTGTTTCTTTGGGAAAATGGAAACAAGGTTGCGTATCATTGTGATAAATCTAAGCGTGTTACCCCATTCACTTAGATATAGTAGCGAAACTCTTAAATATGAAACTGGAGTGAGTAAAACATCATTTTAATTATTTCTTTACAACAATGGAATCACTCCAGTACAACGCAGTCAATTCTTTCGCTCCGGGCTTCAGAAACCTGCCTATCGTTGAGAGAACTTGTACACAAGCGTTTCCAAGCCTGCATTGGTTTCAAATTATTAGCTTTTAAGTCACCATAAACAGCCTGAATCTGTTATTCAATTTTGATTGAAGATCTCAGTCCAAAGTTTTATCAGTTTCATCTTTATGGGTAAATATCGTAAAAAAGGAAAGTTCTATCGGTTATTGGAAGAACGAGGCAGTTCCCTTAATTTGATAGAATATTGTACGGGACACAAACCTGTTTCCTTCATCAATTCGACACAAAGGCAACTCCGGAGTTATTCGTTTTGGTACCTAACAATGTCTGCCTCCTTTTTGCATCGAGGTCTCCAATTGAATTCCAAAATCTACAACACAAAGAAGTTCAATCGCAGCACCTTGACATTAAACGAAGAGCTTCCGCAATATTCAATTGTTTACAATCCTATAAAACAAAAGCATATTCTAAGGTTATGCTAAGAAATATCAGTAAGGATTTGAGAATATGCCTTCCATATTCCCGGATATTCTTGGTATTTGCATAGATCATTCTATGATTTTTAAGGTTCTATGTGCATATGCTGCGGATATTCCTTGGATATTCTACGTTTACATATGTAATATGATTTTTCTTTCGGAATGTTGTCTGAATCTTCTGAAATTTTCAACCTAGAATATTATTTTAATATTCTCAGAAGTATATACCAGGAATATTCCTTTTATCCTCCTCCTCCTCTTCTTATTCTTCTTCTTATTTTTATTATTTACGATTGTTATAATAATTATGATTAGACTTTAGTACTTCTATTTTCATCCAGGCCGTGCAATAATATAATATTCTTTCCTTCGGATAATTTATAACACTCTTATATTTAAGCGATTTCAATTAGCTCTCTATTATGGCATATCTAGCGTAATTTTGGGAGAGAGAGGTTGGCGGACAAAAGTGCATTTGTTGCACCTGTCAAAAGGAGGGTGGATGGAGAAAAGACATAGCTAGTTTGCTTGTTACCATAAACTTGGGAAAGTTTACGAACTCGATAATACCAACTGCCGTCTCGACACGCCAACTGTTACGCCATTCGTTGGTCTTAATCGTCGTTTGTTTCTAGAGATATTGCCTTGAACGTCAACGGCGCTCTCTCCTTTTTTCTCCCGGTAAAGAACTTCTGTTTTATCACACTGCACGAAAAAGAGATTAACTAGAACAATCAAGCTTCAAAGCTTGTTTTCTTTTTTCTTGTTTATTGTTTCTTAAGTCTTTCTGTTGTGTTTGTTTTTCGTTTGTTCTGTTTATGCCGTCGAAGGATCTGAACAGCCTCCTGATATGTGTCAATGAGACCGTGAAAGAAACCAGGATGACCTTACTTCTAGACGGTTGAACTTGTTGATACTACAGGATAATCATTTGCAATGGTTATGGTTCTAACTTTCTTCAGTTTTATGAAGTAGCTAGCTGATTAGCCCCCACCGTTGGTGCGGGTCGATAAAATCCAGAAACGCTAATATTTATACCACTCGGACATAAAATGTCACCTCCTATACGGAGCAATTTTTAATTTTGCTATTAATTATTCTTTGTCATAAGGAACAGACATATCAAATTTAAAGTTTCTATGTTTTAATAATTTTCGAGTTCTCATATTCTACTCCTTAAGAGGTTTTCGACACCTCATCCTTCCGGGGAATATCGAATCGAAAAATTAAGATAGTCGTTACTAATGAATAGAAACTAGGAATTTTCATGCCAAGTATCATATTTCTAGCTCAAGCGGTTTCCAAGTTGGCCCAACATCACTCCGTTTCACCCTCATTGGGTAATGGTGGTAACCTTTTAATGCAGTAGTTAATTCTTCTAGCTGCTAAGGAACATGTGGGACAAATTTTGTTAGAATTCGTCAAGGGATGTTGAAGTGTATAGCGTTCAAACAAACATAGAGGCTTTCCAGTATGTAGAAGATAGTTCGTATTAATTGGTAACACTAACAGTTTCAGTACTACAACTATTACAACAACAACAACAACAACTACTACTACTACTACTACTTCTAGTACTACAACTACAATTATAATTACTACTTTAACTTAAACTACTACTGCTGCTACGACTACTAATAACAGCCACTACTATTACCATAAAACAACAATAAATTCTACGGTTACTACAATTGTTATTTCAAAAATTTATACAACAACAGCTACTACTACGACTAATATTACTATCCTAACAACAACTGCTACTTCTACTCTTACAAAACTATTAATTCTACTACTTTTATAATGCTTTAAAACGTTAAATCTAAATCTTTCTGGTTTGGAGAAATCCAAATGTAAATTTAATAATTCTAAGCTATTAATTTAATTAATTTTATTGCTCGAAATTAAAAATGCTCACAATTTATTTATTTCATTGTTATTAACAATGAATTAAATATTTATTGTGCGGTTAGTGGGGTACATAACCCACATTTACAAATTTTGATTTTTTTTTTTTTGCAAAATTTTGACGTGGCCACGAACCTTAATGACAAATTTCAACATTCTCGGCTCACGGGAAGTGCTTCATAAATTCCTGGATGGAAAGACAGACAGAAATTAGTAATTTTATATTTATGTAGATAGATATTATAAGGATTTCCTAAAAGTTCCTGTCTCTACCGTATACGTTTATTTATTTATTATAAAGTTCCAGTAAAGAAATAAATAACCACCAATAAATAGTAAGACATCGTGATTTCCAAATTACGATATGGAACATTAATATCGTTGGGAATGAAAAAGTGACTGCCATATCAGAGCTTGAAGTAGTGAAGAACTTTAGATATATGGAAGTGAAAAATCTTTGGAAATTAAATATTGTTTATATTAAAGAGTGATAGAAAATTAAATGTAATTGATATCAAAATATTGTTGACATCGATTATTTCTCATAAAGGAAAAATATAAATATAATATTATTCATATCAAAATATCGTTGGAAATATTATATCGATATTATCAAAAAAATATTTAAATCCAATTTTTTTTTGTATCGAAACAACTGAAAGTAGAATGTTGATCATATAAAAAATTTCGTACCATATTGCTATTTGATATATCGATATAGATTATTTCTTATTGAAGAATATCGATCAATCGATATATATTCACCTTCATTTCTAGCTAATGGTAATTTGTAAAATTGAAGAAAAATATTCACACATATTCAGAAGAAAGTTGAGAATCATGTTTTGGGGAAGTCTCTAAGATGAAGGGTCGAAGGAAAAAAAACGTTCTTAGTCACTTCTTTCTGTGTTTAGCTTTTGCTGATTTCTGTTTGCTTATAGATCTATTATTTCTCTAGTAAATGAGAACTTGAGTCACTGGATGTAAAGAAACTAAAGATATTGGTATAGGTGAAAGTATTGATATAGGTGAAAGTATTGATATATGTCTGAAAATTTAAGTATATTTAAAGAAATATAAGAAAGGTCACTCAGTAAGTTTTTCTCATAGACTCTAAACTCTTCGAAAGAATTTAGGAAAGTCACGAGGAAATCTCCTTTTGTGGACCCTTCATATATAAAGGCGACGAAGAAGAAGAAAGAGAAACCAATGTATGATTAGTATTCTATTCTTTTCTATCTCAAGCATTTCTTAAGATTTCTTGTACAGACGAAAAGATAACCAGCTGAGAAATCCAGAACTTCTGGAAAGCCTCACAGTGTCCACGTTCTGAGAATTTACATGTTGTCAAAGCAATTTCTTGAATCAGATCCTGTGGACTGTCTGATAACGCAACTAATTCTCCATCTTCTTGGAACCAGGTGTTCGATCTCTGAGTGTCGTTGAGGACACGTGCATACACGAACAAACCAATTCAATTAGAAGCGTATTTTCAGATCGTACATTTCAGAAAGCCATGCAAAGAAAACATTTATCAAATGATATTTTATTTTGAAGGATTTCTTAAAATTAAAATCTTTAAACACTTATCTCAGTTTACTGTTAATACAAGTAGTTACCAAGCTATAGTTATTTGAAGCAAAGTGATATTGGCAAACTTGTACTTTCAGATATCAAATCACATTTCATATTTAGATACGTAGCCTCGTAACAGGAAAATCTTCAGTGTCTTTACCTACTAAGGTAGACAAAGACCTACACTTATCAAGTTCAAGAACAACACTAAGTGAGTCTCAAATATTGCTTGACATAATTTTTGTTAGGTACTTTTAACATTAGAACACTAACATTAAAGCATTAACATTAACAGATGAGGTAGAATAGTCAGGAAAGTGCTCGGCTTGTAATCGGAAGGCCTCAGGTTTGGTTCCCTGTTTGAGGATTTACCTAGGTTCCCGCGGGGGCGCACTAAGCAAATTCTAAATTGAATAAGGCGAGGGTTATTAGTAATATATCCAGTACAAAAATGGCCAGAATTGTTAAATAGATACTGTTAAAAATAATAAATTATGTGAAGAAATAATAATACAATACTGGACACGTGTACCTAAAAATTAAATTATTATAACTAAGTGTTTTCATCTCCTTTTAAAATCTCAAATTAACTATCGCTAGCTATGCCTCTATTGGTTACTTCCCTTAAAAGAAAGATGATCTAAAATTCTTGCGAAAGGAACAAAAACACGAAAACGAACACTGAGGAGGCTGGAGAGCCAAACCTTTCTAACAGCCCAAGAGAAAATATATCTCCCTTTAAAGAGGAAAGTGAAATCAATTTTCACAGAACACGATATCACATGTGAAGAGGTTGAAACGTTGAGTACAAAGAAAACTTCATAATTTTAAACTCAAGTGGTTGGACATTCCGAACTCTACGACCAGTTTGCCCTACAGAACACATTTTAAAAATTAATATCTTTCAGAGCCTTCCCTCTTTTATTTCTAAAAACCGTGTATATTAGAGTATATTAGACTATAAATTCTAGATATTAAACATAATAGCCTTAACGCTGCAAGTAGGAGAGAAAAACGCGCATTTAAAATTTCATAAAATGTGTTTATCCTCACTTACGCGAACAGCGATAAAAGGACAAATTACATTTCTTATATACCAGTTTGACGCCGAGGCTATTAAAGTCACAGCTAAACGTTAACGCCAAACGACTTGGACATAACTAATAATATTTTATATTTCTTGGACACTACTGGTTTCCTTATAGCAGTTATTGGCTTCCTTTCGACCTTTAGTACAGTGGAAGAATTGATCTTTGGCGTTTTCTGGAAGTAAATACCATCCATAATGATACAAATAGAAGAAGACCTGGATTATATCCACGAACGTATTAAGTCTTGGTGAACAATTACAGACCAAAGAAGAACAGCAACTAAATACAAAAAGTGCAAATCTACAATAATAAGGGACTAATCCTGTGATAGACAGAGAAGGTCAGTTAATAAGAACACCTGGATGACAGCACTACAATCGCGTAACTGTAAGTATTTTGGATACGACCGCTTTGACATTGAAAGGTGGACGAAAACCATCTAATCTGGTAACATCTGATTTAATATTGTGCATATGATATGCACTTTTGCACTTGTATATCATATAGATAGGGCTGAATCCAAGGTGAACTGACGATCAGTATTTTAATAATCTCCAAATCCTAATTTCTCAACCGTGTTTCTTCTTCCATCAAGAAGACCCGAGAATTATGTTTTACAGATATGGATTCAGTTAGTCTGTGCAGAGAGCTTTCACTATCGTAACATGAAAAATGCAAAGGCAAAAATTGTTACTGTACTGAGCGGGAATCGAACTCAGTTGTCTCGAATGCCTAGTGAATGGTCAAACACTGAAATACCAGAGCAGATTGAAAAGTTGCAAGATTGTCTCAATTTCTCTTTCCAGATATGCGTCGTGTCACTGCTCTACTCAATGTTTTGATGGTCGTACCTAAAAGAGTTTAAATCTGCAGTGGGAAAGCCGTGGATGTCATAACTAATCGCGTGTCGAAGTACCAAGTACAGTTTGTTATGGCGGAGGAAGAGGACGTCCTTGGAAAAATACGCCAGAAGTGTGGTTTGAATTTTGTGTGAAACTCGGAAAGTGTGGAAATGAAACATTTGAAGCGTTACAACAAACATATTGCTGGAAAGCAATTAGCCGTGCTGCTGTGTATTACTGGTGGAAGGAATTCAAAGACGGAAACACGCGAGGGCTTGACAAGAAGTGTTTTGGTAGGCCATCCACTGCGGTTGACGGTGTCAACATCGGCAAGGCAACTAGCTGCACAGTTGGACCTGCCAGTATTACCGTGATGCAAACTTTTCCCTGCACTCAACATCACCTTTGAACGCAGCCCCACATTGTTACGGAGAAACTGAAAATGCGTGCATCAGGTGGATACTCCGGAATCTGACAGAAGAACAGATGAAACGACGAGTGCAGGTATGCAGGAGTCAGTTCGAATATCAGAAGCGATTCCGATTTCTTGACATTACTCGCGACGTGTGATAAAACCTGGGTATATTAATTCGACCCTCTATTCAAACAACAGTCCAGGGACGAGTTCTTCATTATCATACCCAACTGTTCATCCACCATGTACTTGTTACTTTGACGCGCTGTCTCCCACTTATGACGTCCACATCAGATTCAGACTCCTTTAGGTACGACCTTCAAACCACCCAGTAGAGCATTCACACAACGCATACTTGGAAAGAAAAATAGAGTCACTCTGGAAACATTTCATTCAACCCTAATATCATAGGGACTGTTTGAACTTTCAAGAGTAGATGTACATGGGGTTGAGGCAGTATTAGTTCTAATATAAGAGTTGAAACCAAATTGAAGAACACATGAAAAGAACGGGGGATGTTGATTTAAAAACAAAAAAGTGTTTGAACTTGTAACAAGTACTACACAATGACAGCTAATCACTGAGAAAGTTCTAATCTAAATGCCCAAATAAACCATGAGTTATAACGTTTCAAGAATATTATATACATGGGAGTAACTGGGAGTTGGACTTTAAAATACATTTTGCCAGAAATAACCGTTTTTAGACATCTCCCTACTTTCCCCGTACCCTTCAATTTTTGAGGATGGCAACATGTCCAGTAAGTACTCCAAACGTATCCTTTCTTTGACTTAATAGCAATTGTGCTTAATGTATTAGTTCTAAAGAGGGTACAAGCTCTGAATTCATTTATATTTAACTGAGCCCACACAAGAAACTTATTTATGGTCCTCTTCCGTAAGTTGAAATCAACCCTCAAAGACGGCAGATTCCAGACTATAGAGGGTATCCATGTGAAATCGCTACCAGACTACCAGGCAATTCTAAGACTTAAATATCAGCAGACATTCTAGATCTGGAAGAAGCGTTGGGAACTGTGCCTTCACAGTGGAGGGAAGCACTTTGAAGACAGGTCAGACTAAATAGTGCGTATTGCCATTTTCTTAATTTTCTTAAAAAAAAGTTCTGCTTGTTTCTGAACAGCCCTTATACATGTTTTTGTCCTCTTGCTCTAATGATTTAGTTACCGAAATTTTAACACATGTTTTGGACTTTCCATGCACTTTAACCAGCAAATGTAAGCATAGAGTGCTTAGAGAGAGTGGCATGGAACAACTTACACGCAATCCTCAAATAATATCCATTATGACATCCATTAATAGATTTCAGTTCAGTATAATACCACAGAAGCTTTATTATGAACTCTGTGAGTTAATTAAATTTGCAATTAGAGACGGAGAGGGGCTTGGAAAGGGAATAACAATATCAACGGAGAAAGCAATTACAATATACGTCAAAACTATGCGTGCATTGTTGACACTCACGTACGAGTTATCAATCAACTATTGAAAGGAATAGGTATGCTGTTTTGGGCGTGTACATCTATTTGTTGTGCTTTTGCACGTGTATATAGACTGAAAATGCATATAGGATTAATGAACATTGGCCTCCAGCAAATGACATACACAAAATCTATTATATATATATAGTCGTGTAATACTGTAATATTGGAATTTGGTGAATGGTAAGCCGCATTTTCTACCACACACTAACTCATGGGAGAAGCAAAAGATAATAACACACGTTGCGTGTGTCACAAACACTAACCTCAGAAGTAATTACTTTTAGAGGTGGAACCGGGGAGGATTAAATATATTGTTCTATGGGACTTGATGTGTCACATGTGTGAGTGTAATAACATATGTGGATAATATGGTATTTAGTACTGTACACCTTACATAAATTGAATTATGATGCAAAGAGAAAATGGGTTGTAATGCTACAACCATTTCATACCTCATAATTGATAGAATATCGAACTAACTGTACTGTAATACATTAGGAACACATGATTTGTTTCGACGTTTATTACATACGTATTAATTTTGTCTTATTAGATGTTCGAAATGTTAATTTGATGTATTTGGTAGTATCTAATATAAACGTAGAAACTTGAATCTCGTCAAGGGAGAGGCAAACACTATTAAGATTTATCGTCTATTTCGCTGTAGTTGTTATTTAATCAATCATTGTAACAAGAATTGGAAATAGGAAGTGCAAACGTTTGCTGTGGTGAAGGTACGTTCCGAAGTATTGCTAAGCACTCTTTTGTTATATAAAAATGAAAACGAGGCATCTGAAGCTATTTGTATCACGTAACTAGAAGTAAGGCTTGCTTTTCAAGAAGGCGCAAACCGCATGTTTTTCCTTCCGATTTGTTCTTCTAGCCAATAGGGGAATCGCGTCGCGTATTTCAATTAACTACTTGATCAAATTGCAAGCCTTTCATCAGACAGATTATTTGTTAAGCTGTGTTAATTGTCATCGGTGGCTCCAGCGGGGGTACGATGGTACGGTCGTACTCCCCGTTATTTCACGGATGCCGGAGCGCCGACCTGATAGCCGTGTAGGTTGGGGCGCTACGACTCGTAAATCTCGGGTTCGAATTCCGGCTGGGGCATGGATGCGAATTTTAACTAGCATCGCATTCATAATTGTGACGGGCCAAAATCAAAAGTTACTAAAAATGTCCCATACAAAATAAAGTTTAGAAAGTTTTACGGACGCTGGGGCAGCTTGAAGAAAGAAGGTAACAGGATTTTATTTACTAAATGCACATTCTTTGGGGGTAAACTTGTTCTTGTTCTGGCGTATATTTGTTGCATAACAACTTCCACGTTGCAAAATCCCGCTGTGACGTCACTCACATCATGCATGATGTGTATTGCTCTGTATAAATCCCTCCGATCACATATGTCACCCCGAACGAATTTATATAAAATCACATTTCTGGTTATTTTCAATAATATTGTATTGCTAAGCGTATTTGATTCCTATATGAAGAATATTATCTTTTGTATAAATGTTTTGGATATGGTAGGGGCTTTCAGACTGGCGTACCACTAAACCGAAATTCTTACTTTCGCTGTACCACCAAGTAATATTTCGGACTTTTCAATGCTAATATTTAAAATTGCATGATTATAGATAGTGCAAGTAATGATTATATCGATGAGACAGAACACTTAGTACCGTGCTTATCTTGTAATCAGGAGGTTGAACCCAGGGTAGATCATCGGTCCTGAATGAGGTTTTATTTGATTTCGCTCATTTATACCGAGCAAATGCTAATATGGTACCCTCAATAATACAATAAACCAGAAGTGTAAGCAACTACAAGTTGAAAAAATTATGAACAAAAAAGTTAATTTATTTCCGTTAAATATCTAAGTTCGACCCTCAATGAAAAGTAATATTATGTATTTATATTACAGACGCTTGTCTCATAAAAAGATAATATTTATACTGGCTGCAGATTTGGCGCACTTCTGAAAA
The DNA here is from genome assembly GCA_022664845.1 of Lepisma saccharinum. NCBI lineage: Eukaryota > Metazoa > Arthropoda > Insecta > Zygentoma > Lepismatidae > Lepisma > Lepisma saccharinum. Next base: position 17,662 of record JAGDQP010002926.1, read on the forward strand.
CAGACGATATTAAGTATCTTAAGTTTAATATTTACTACAAACTTTAAGGCGTATCAGCTAACAACCTTCCGCGTACCACAAGTGGTACGCGTAGCACAGTTTAAAAACTCCTGGTATATGCAATTCTTCAATACTCAAAAGTGTAGAATTAAATGTTGTAGCTATTATAAACCAAATAGCTATATGTGTGCGTATATTCTCTAGCCAAGGACAAGTACAGAGACAATAGTTAAAGTACATTCAATTATATTGAAATTTAATAAATCTCTTGGATGATTTTGATATTAATTATATATTAAGATATTTCTTGTTTTATGTAAAGTAATGGACGTAAACGAGCAGCCACAAAGAATGGGTATATAAACCTATGCACTCTAGTCCTATGTTTAACTTCACTTATTCTTGGGTTTCGGCCCAAAACAGTTACTAAGCTCCTTCAAACAGGGGATTAGTAACAGTAAAAAAGGTATTTTGAAATTATTTTTTTGTTTTCTTCCTTGCTCCTTTCTATCTCCTTACATACATATGCACTCTTTCAAATAGGTGTGCGTACAGACAAATACACTAGTATTTAGTTTTTTGATGTATATGTTTCGGTTGTCTGTTTCAACTAATTAGTAATTGCCTTCCAGGCACAGTTCCACGGCAGTAGCCGGAGTAGAGCAGTGGTATTATATATATATATATATATATATATATATATATATATATATATATAT
>JAGDQP010002926.1:18480-30178 GCA_022664845.1 Lepisma saccharinum
GAACTCGAATTCCGAGTGGATTCTTTGGGATCGAAATGCCAGTTACAGAGGAATTTTGACGTGGTTCTGAGCCGAACCTTATTTCGGTATGGAAAGTGACAAAGTCCAGAAGAAGTATCCACTGTAGGGGCAAAAGATGAATTTACCCCACAGAAAAAATACATTAGGCAAATTGAGAAGCGATAAAGGGAAGAGATATGCAAACCGACGTAGGAAGAAGAAAAAAGGACAAACTGAACCTGTCGAAAACGAGGAAGAAGATGGAAGTCTTTTTATTATTACAGCAGTTATTGAAGAAGTTCAGCTGCCTAAACTAAAAGTTCAATGATCAAAACCAGAAACTACATCAAACGTTCAGCATCCTAGACCATAAAATAAGTAATTTGGAACAAAAATTTAAAGAAAAAGGGAATAAATTACACCAAGACTTTAATGATTTGAGAATAGATCAAGAACAGAAGTTCATCTCATTGAAGACTGACATCCAAGAAAAGTTAAAGAAGTACAGGGAAGAATGTCAATCTCGTTTTAACTTATGAAATAAAACAGCGACGCTGGTAATGGAAAACTTGTAAGACATATTGAAAATACCGAAAGCAGTTTTATGGTGGTAGAAAGTGACGAGGATATGAGATATATACAAAGTATAGAAAAAGTCATTAATAGAGATAGGGGGAGAAATAAAAAGTAGGTCTACATAAATCAGTTGAAAGACAAGGTTAAATTACAGCCAGAAAGCATCCAATAGCTTTTGAAGGAATATTGTAGAGAAATACAAACAAGGGAAGTACCGAGGCAAACCACTACCATAGGAGAAGAGGATCATCTGGAAACTCATCCCATGACATATGAGGAGGTAGAAGTAGCATAACAAGTCCGAAATTAGCAGCATCATGATGATTCCCAGAAGAGAAGGAACGAATTGTTTGCAGATACTGATGAACACTTTGAAAGGTAGGAAGACAGCCAAAGAAGTGACAATTGAATACTACAACCATATTCCCAGATGGAGGGGCAACGTCTCCGAAGCAAGACCGACGAAATATCTGCAAGTATTAATTCACTATTTTAAGACAGTAGGTGCTGGAGAAGAAGATTACCAGTACATATTAGGAAGAGCAATGGCAGGAAGTCCCGAACGATGGTTTCATCTGATCAAGAACCAAGTGCACAGCTACTGAGACTTTTGTTATAAGTTTATAAAAACGTACACCAGTAAGGAAAGCATCGAGTGTAACAAAAAGGCAGTAAAGCAGAAATGCATCGATTAGCCAAATGTAGAGAGTCTTGAACAACATTTGGCACATTTTATTGCCAAAATGACTCGCATTGACCCTGATATTACTGATGAAGAACTATTTAGAGAAGCTACAAGCATACTTCCTTATAGATTAAAGAAGTTAGTAATGTGTATTAATAATAACACTACCTTACAGAATTCCTGAGAAAACAGGATAGAACAATAAAGAGAAATGGTAACCGATTTAATAACCGTAGAAATTCAACTCAACCCAAGGAAGTTGTGAACAAGGTCAGTATGAAAGGTGTCCAATAAGAAAAAAATGGGTAATCGGGGTGAACATGGCATATACTCCATCTTCGAATATGTTCATGTGGTTGGACTGGTAGAAAAATTACCCAAGATAAAGGTGAAAGTCGGCGGTATACCAACAAAGATGGTGTGAACATGTGTAATTGATTTTAATTCTGTATAAGTACAGTGGGGCTGTTTTGCTTATCGTATCCCATATTCATGAATCCTGAACCCGCCAGTGCTAATTGTTATCCTTCTTCTAAGTAAGATGTAAGATATTTAGTACGTATGTTTTCTCAACTCTTATACCAATTAGTTTATACCTTTCAGTACCGAAGTACAGTCAATAAATACCGAGAAATTGGTTGCAGTTCAGACAGATCTAGTCACTGGAAAATACGCTAGACGTCACCTTCGAAAAATCAACATTCTGTTGTCACATAGTTTTGCTAACGATAGTACCATTGTTGGAAGATCTCTTAAAGGCCACGTTTCGTGATCACACGAGGAGCTGCCGTTGTAGCAGCTTCAAGATCTTCTATATTCAGCAGATTTCTCATGCGTGGATAGAGACAAAATAGTCTGGTGTCAAATTGAGAGAATATGGCGATTGTGGCAAAACAATGACGTTATGTTATAACAGATAGTAGGTCACCAGCATAATTGGATGCGTTGAATGCTGTGAAATTGTAAAAGTACGCCTGCAATTATCGGTGTACTCATGTTTTACTGCTGCATCCCTCGCGAAGGCCATAAATGTGCGGGACTGGCAGCACGCTATTCCACCCAGCATACGCCTCCAGCTCTCAGGCGGTTCCGTCAGTATTACACATATGACAATCACACATATTTTCTCGGAACTTATTGACTGTACCTCGTTTAATTTTTTTCCATTCCTGCTTAAACTAATCAAATAATTATCTATGTGCAATGAATTCCTCATTGGTATCTGTTAACAATACCACAAGAAGAATACCAGAGGAAAATATTCGACAAAACACCAAAAATATGAGTCTAATTCTGCGTAGCATTTAGAAGTTATGCTCGAACAAACTGAATAAAATCTACATACGTATTAAACATAGAACATTCTCTGTTTTCAAGGTCCCTAAAAAAAAAGAAAATTGTTTGTGCATAAATGAGATAAGCTACCAGAGTTCTAGAGACATACTCTACGTACGAAAGCGGAAACACATTCAGTAAAAAGGAAGCTCATTTCATCAAAAAGAATGTCAATCTTCACGACATCAATTGACTGTCAAAGGTTCTACAATTTACTGACTTTTCCTCTAGTAAGCCTCCCTCTCATCCTTAACTATCTTTCATCATATTTGACATCCATTCACTGTTGTCGTCAATCATTTCCACACATCTGCATCCTTTCTCAACATTTATTTTACTGTCTCTTCTTTTTTTTTTATCAGCATCCATTCTCTTTCCAATGAGGCAGAAAAGAAAGATGGTCCTAAGTCATTGAATGGATTAGGACATCTCTTTACTTCTATTTCGTGCGTTTTCATCCTCTTTCCCCCCTGTTTCCATCTCTACAAGATGGATAAAATTGATGCCAAGATAGACTTTTTCAATAGGAGTTTTAGATGTAATTTAACTTCGTCAATTTCTTTCTTTTCTTTTTTTTTCGTTTCCAGCTTGCGTTTTCGTAGATATTATTTGACCGTATGATTTTAAAAATAGATCCATTCAAGATGTCAGAAATGACAAAGAGCAAAGATAGGTTGTTTTCTTCTGCCTCTTCTCTGTCTCTTTGATACGACAGACGTCCATTTTTCTTTACATTTACAATGCTAACACTATAAGTGATTGACTATTGATAGTGGAGGCGTTTCTTCTCAAGATTCTATTTACCCTCTTTTTTATGATGAAAAGAACCACTGAAATTTTGGAACCAACTTTAATTCTTTTCACTCAGTCAGTCAATGTGTTTGTGACTGTCTCACAAGGAAGGTAGATACTAGGGTACACAGGATATTACATGAAGTGAACATTTAATCGAAGATCATACTGTACTGAAGCCTTCAATGTAAACTTTAGCTGCGGAACTGTAACTCTTTAGCACCAAACCAAATCAAATTTGACCTAAGTGGTACTATATGTGTTTACTTAATTGTCAGAAGATACCCATTTATTTCTCAAATTAAGGTGGCACTCAAAACTTTTGTTATATTGTGGTATTGAATTAAAGATGTCCACTCTTTTTTCATGCTATCATAACATATTCACCATCTTGAATTGCGCCATATTGGATACACATTTACTTTTTAAATTAGAACTAGTTCATGTGAGACACCAAGCTTTAGAAATTTCCCATCAGTTAAATGATGAAATTGGCTTAGCAAATTTATAAACAAAGATAGAAAACTAGTTCTCATTGTGATGCACTGTGATGCATAGGAACGAAGACATTTTCACCAATCAGCACACACACATTAGAGGTAACGCAACAAATTGCCCCACAGACGTGTTCTTCTAGATTTTTAAACTTATTTGTATAGACTTAACTGTCAACTTTTGTATGTCTCACAAATGATGTCCCTCGGTATTCAATCTTGCAAATAGCGATGTGTGGAAAGTAGCGGCCAGGGCTTTTTATTGAAGTACCACGGCGATATTTCCTTGGTAAAACTGAGAAAAAATTCTGGACAACCTCAGTCAAATTACCAATCTGAATTCCGCGACGTTTTGCCGCTAAATTGCAAGGGTGCTTGGGTTCATCTCTTATGAATGTAATTCTTCATTACCTAAAATACACAGAAATTTGTAATTTTAACTATTGATAAGCTGAAACAATTTTATGCAGAAAGCAAATTTGACAATTACATTGGTAAAACTTTTCTATTCTAGACCAATTTTAGATGTCACATGACCACTTTTCCTGTTAGAAATTGCCTGAATCTAATGATAAGAATTTCAAAATAAAGACATTTTGTTTGTATTTCGCGAAAGGTTGGTCTTATTTTTAGGAAAGTACAATGGGTCGTGCGTGGTTTCTGGATCTCTGTTTTGTGCTCCGCTGTCGCGGTTTCTGTGTTGCTGAATTGAATTGAATTTATTTTAAGGCCTTTAGGCAACTATGGCTCATACCGTATGGATGATAATGGGATGAGTTGGTGGAATGGAAAAAAGTGTGAGGAAACGGAATCATCCCGAGAAAACCCATGCACACGGTGTTTGTGCACCACAAAGCCCACATGGCATAATCAATGATCTCTAGGAACCAGAGGTGGGCGCTCTACCAACTGAGTCACCATGGCCCTTTCTGTGTTGTTTTACTGTCGCTCTTTCGTCGAAAGACCGATTCATACAAGGAGCTCAGAAGCAAAGAGATGCTTGAAAACTAAACACAAGTTATAGTTCATCTTATATATATATATATATATATATATTATAGATATATATTACGAAATATTTAAAGAAAAATATATTTTGTGTCATATATTTCGTATTATATACAAGATAAACTGGAAATTTTTTTTTTTAAAGTTTTTTTCTGCAACTTGCTTCTTATCTTATGTTTGGCTGTCATGATTAATATTCTCTTCTCACCTTCAAGGGCGTCGGTAGGTAGGGGTAAGGGGGGCACTAGCCCCTCCCTGGATTTCAGATTTTATGCCAAAAACTATTCTATTTTCATCTATTGGAGGTATGTTGTTACGCTTTTCACTGCATGCATTCCATAAGAAGCTATTTGGGATTCTCCCGTTACATTTCTCCAACTATAATTATTTCAATGTATGTAATCACAAATACGTCAATTTATACCCACTAAACAAACTATGTGAAAACATCGAAAGTAAAAACACCGATGCTATTAATCTAATATTATGTAACTTTAATTTCTTCTGAACGTACTCTGTTTTATGAAGTTGAAGCAGTTCCTCTAGAAAGTCAATAAAAAGAACTCTCTCTCTCTCTTTCTTTCTTTCTTTCTCTCTTTCTTTCTTTCTTTCTCTCACTTTCACACACACACAGACACACGTGTGCGCATTTATATATAAGTTTAAAAGGCACGAGTAAGCCAATCGTAAGATACAAATTCTTTTAAAATAATTGTAATTTTTAATTTTTTTTAAATACCGAACAAATCAAGAGAAACACTGAAATTTTGAAAAGTGACTCATCTAACATGAACGTTAATGAAATGAACTCTATTTCATTTTGAAGATAATTCTTTTAACTAAAATATTTGAAGGTCACTAACTTAAGTCGGCATAGCCAAGAATTTCAAATTTGTCATCAATAAAAGATATTTTCAAATTATGGATTACTTCATTTGATAGATATTATCCAACCCAGTTTCTAAAAATGCCATTGTTGATTGTGATTTGTCCATTATATTTTACTATATTTTTTTTTTTTTTTAAATGAGCTTGATTTCCAACGGCTCTCAAAGCGAATCTTAATTTGAATTTTTAAAACGTCTTGAGATAATTTTGGCGCAAGCCGGATGGATGATGGCGAGATAATGCAGAACAGAAAGTTTTCCTAGCAAACCTTTTCTTTGATAGGAATTCTTGCACATAAATAATCTATTAATGTTCGTTAAGATGTGCTATTTCTGTAATCACCGACATCCAACACAAAATCTGATAAAAGTGCTATTACTCACCGTTTTAAATTTGTCTGAATTATTGCGAGTCCTCCATGTCTGATAATGTTATGCTATCTTGTTTTTTCTGACTTCAAGTTATCTAATACTCATTGATCACACCAAATTACTATTGTAATGAATAACGAGCTCTAACATGCCAGGCATTTGATGATCCTGAATATACAAAGATGTTGGATGTGTTGGCATTCGGCCTTATTGAAAAGTCACGGTTAAAAAAAATGTACAATGTTATGAGTTTAGATTCCATTAAGTTAATTTGAAAATTATGATGATTTTAATTTTATTTTAAGTTCAAAATTATTTTATATCGTTCAGCAAACTATTAGCAAGTTCTTCCCTAGAAAGTAGGAACGAAATAAGGTTTCGGGGGAATATCTATAGCTGCCTGACAATTTCCATCTTTCCATAAATGGTGAATAGTACATTGCTAAAATTGACTGTCTTAATTAAACACTTTTCGGAGTCCCAAAGAGACCACCACCTTTTTTTTTTGTTAACACCGTTTGTTGTGTGATTTCGGTGATTCAACACTATGATAGCACTGATATTTTGTTGAATCAGCATTAAAAGTACATCCATTGTGTTGAATCGCCATAATTAACAACATTTTGTTGTGTTGATTTAACACAATCAAGTGATGGTCGCCCTGGGACACGAAAAAGTGTTAACAGAGCCATATCTTGCTGTGTAATTTCTTGCATTGTCATTACAAACGACAGTGATACTAGAAGGAGAAAACCCTAAACAAACCAGAAAATGATGTTTAATAAAATTGTACGCCCATAAATTAGTTTCATCTTATCTTAAGAAGATAGTAAAGTGTAGTCTAATGAACGTTCTGTAATCGTATGTAATAAATAAATAAATGAGTATAATTTGATCGTCAATAGACAAATAAAATAATCCGTCAAGCTTGCTCAAGAGTAGGCTCATCCAGCAAGCTGCACAACATTTGGAGACACTAAATTTCCCCAAAGCTTAAAGGGGCGGGGGGGAGCAGTAAAGTCGAGGAAAATTATCAGCAAGCTCGAATATGTAATAGCGCAAAGTATACTGAAGCTTCCTCGTCAAGCAAACTAATGAGCAAGCTGATCAACAGATTCGATAATGTAATAGCGCCCTTACTAACATATAGGATTTCTGTATGATCAAGTTTGTAGGACCACTATTTCTACTAACTACTATTAATTCCATGGAGAAAGATAACTTACTCCTCCATAATTATTTTATTAGAATTTGTAATTGCAAGAAATAACTTGATGTACATTTTGACGCACTTGAAGACACTCCTCTGGGAATTAGCTACATCTTGTCGACACAAGTATATATTCTTCAATAGTCTTAATTCTTCGCGGGCCACGGTGGCTCAGTTGGTAGAGTGCTTACCTCTGGTGCTAGGGGTCGTCGGATCGATCCCTGCTCATGCCATGTGGGCTTTGTGGCGGACAAACACCGTGTGCGTGGGTTTTCTCGGGGTACTCCCGTTTCCTCCCACTTTCTTCATTCCACCCATTCATCCCATCATCATCCATAAGGCCTGAGCCATAGTTGCCTAAAGGTCTTAAAATAAATTCAATTCAATTCTTAATTCTTCGATCTCAGTAGTAAATGAATAATATTGGTAATTCACGCAATTATGAAAAGCAGGCCTCACTTCCAATAGTTACTCACAAGTTAAACACGTAAGGGGTGAGAAATCCATTTTAAATTCTAAGTATAATCATCAGGACGCCATACTCAGCCAATAAAGGCAATGGCAAACCATTACCAGTTCATTTTACCAGAGAATGTATGGTCGTAATGTTATCCTGGAGGGAATATTAACTTTCATCATCACGATTGGTAAAAAATGTGCTTAATTTGCAGACAGTATTTGATCGTATTTGTTTACTACAATGCTTTAAACAAATGCCAAACAAAAACGTAATAAAAAAGTTCTTGACGGCGTAGTTGAGAAAAGTTTTAATGTTATTTAGTACTAGACAGAACTAGTTTTTCTCTTCTTAAAATTTAATAACTACTTTCGTCTATTCCAAGCGGAAAGAAGAGAAAATAAATCAATGTTGTCATTAAATTTTCTCATTTTGAATCTAGGTAGAAGTAAGTATCCCTTTTGTTTAAAGGTCTAGACAGAACAATGAAAGTTAGCTAGGAAAACTGAAGCGATATCGTTGTTCCCTTCTTATATCTTCAGTTACAATCTACGTTGTTTCGTTAAGAAAATTGTTTGCTTTTTTTTTATGTATTATTTCCCTTATTTTCTCGTTAAATTTAAGTCGTTATCTTTCGGTTTTTTTTTGTACCTATTCAAATCTATTCCTTTTCTTTTTCGTAGAAATATGATTTATGACTTTCCTCCATCAGAAAAATATTCTACTTCTGTTGTTCGGAAAGTAACTTTAAGGATCCTTTCGCTATTGTCAACAGTTCCAGGAACTTTTAAAGATTTTAAACATACTTGTTACGCGAAGGAAGCGCACATCATTAGCGATTTATGGCATATACAAGTTTTAAAAAATATACTTGGCGAACGTAGAAAGAAAACTTTTCAATAGAAGAATAGCTATTCATTTTTAGTTTGTTACTAACAATATTTTAAAGAAAGTATGGAAAATACGGCCTGATTAAAGATTTTATGTCCTCTGTACTTTCCTGTTGTTCATTTCTATAAGTTTTATGTTTGTTTATTGTCTAGGTCGTTTGTATTTTTCCCTCATTATAAGATATGTTCAACTATGGGAGGGAGCATTGGTTTCCTGATGTGATGTAAGTGATGAAGATATTTAAGAACTCGAACCACCCTGTCCAGACTAATTGCCACTTCTACAATCGACCGCTAAATTTCTAGTCAGCGCTAAGTTGAAGCTGTCTGATTTTGGCCAATGAGAGTACGCAAAATGAGAGTTGACCTCAACTAAGCGCTGACTAGAAGTTTAGCGGTCGATTGTAGAACTGCCCCTGAAGAGATTTTTCTGTTTGATCATCAATGTGCAAATGAGCTTCCTTCCTTTTCTGTCTTATTTCTCTGAGTATAATTAACTCTATTGGTAAAAAATCAGTGTCTAATTTATCACTATATAAGATCAGTGAATGTGTTTAAGGTGTAATATTTGATACAACCATGTTTGTTACACTTTTCACATACTAGATTGAATGTTTAATTATGAAAGTTTATGAAGGTTTTTCAGCAGTAGCGTAGATATGAAGTTTGGTCCCTCCCCTCCAATGATCCTTTTAGGGCTCTTCCTACAGGGTCTCCCACATACCATTTCATACAATATCAGCAGATGCAGAAACCACACATTAACTGTACAGAACAGTGTTACCAAATTTCTGAAACGGAAATTCTCTCCAGACTACGTAAAAATTCCCTCCCTTTTACCAACTCGGAGAAAGTTTTAACGTCAAGCTTCCAGGTGATTTCTCTTCCCATGTTTGATGGGTTTGACATTAACTCAATTTTCATCTATTTATATGTCGCATGTAGGGCTCCTTCCCCCCCGTAATGTGGGGTCTCGAGACATTGTAGTTACACCCCTGTTTTCCGTAATTCTTTTTCATTGTTTCAACTTGTTTGACTGGCATCTTTCGTTGATAGAGAATTTTGGCATAGGCCCTAAGTAAGCGCAAAGCGTGCGTACGCAAAAATATACGAAACGAAATCTATTCATGGAGATAAAAGATTAGTGTAATTATCGATGAGGTTTTGAGACAATTCGTAATACAATAATAGCAATTGAACATAACCCAAACCAGAATCACAGATGATTTGGTGCTGAAATATCATCAAGACAGATCGGAATCCCAATAGATAATGTTTTGGTAATAAAGCAAGGGAGGATGTCCAATAGTACATTGTGAAATAGTGTAAAAGCACAGTACCATCTGAAGAAGTGAAATGTTGTACTAATACGAGCTTTAATCACGTATTCATCACTCATTATTTCGGAACTCCCTTCACGTTTCAATCTATATCCTTCCTTTTCTTATCTATAGCTTCCTTTTCTTTCTTATAGGTCGGTTGTATCCCTTGTGACGAAAATTATGAAAATTGTTACATCACTATCAGGTGGAGTTGTTATATATCATGTGGACAAACTGGATCTAATTGATGAAAATAAGATATGTCTGAATGTAGCCAAGAACAGATAGTAGTTAAAAAATATATTTCCAAGCGATACTACAAGATGGCGACAGGGAACAAATATAATTAAAATTTGAATAGGCCTCACACTTTGAGAATAGGGGCCTGACCATAATTAATTTTTATTTAGTATAGTTTCAGCTGTTCTTACGTGATACACGAGGGGATGAGTAAGCTTGCATATTATTGTAACTGGACTAGTCTTGTTCATCAGTGTTAAATTACCCTTTAGGGTTATATTTTGCATCATATGGCATCTATATCAAGGAAACTTCTCTATTAGCCTACATTAGGTTAAATCAATCGTAGGATAAAAGTCGGCGTTGTCCGGTAATTCATTTCGATGGGAAAGTAGGCATAATATTTATTTAGGTACATTCCCATCTATTCAAATAAAGTTATCATATTTTGAACATGAAAACGACACAATAAAATGTTGAAAATGTAAAAAGATGCAAAAGGGAGCATTTGTAAGGAAGAAAAATAATGTACTTATGAATGAAAAAAGAGCCAAAAAGTTAATCTCGGAGAGATTTTACCCTGGTTCCTTCCGACCAGGTATCCAACGCTTTATCCACTCAGCTAGCCAGCCAACTGCGAAACTACACTTTCGAAATTATTTGTTTCATCTCGTCAGGTACTTGAGAAGAAGGTACAAAGAGTTTTGTACATATCTTACTGCTGGGGTCTTCTGGTATACTTTCCTCGCTGAGAAACGTTTTCAGGTTTTCTATTGTCATCTTTCACTAAACGTAACGCGATAAATTTCACAGTATGGCCTCGTCTTTCGATAACCTTCGCAGTAAGAAATGGCGTAGAACAAACTGGACTTGTAGACGTAGACATGATACCTTGTGAATCACTCTAAAAGAGGAGAAATAAACCACTCTGAAAGCAAGAGAATTCGCCATTTCAAGTTTGAAGAATAAATTACGACCAAAAGCATCGAAATTTCATCTAGAAAGATCACATTTTCCACCTCCCAAAAGAAGTGCGTTTTATTGAAAACCACCCCACACACCACCGGACGTCCGTCGGATGTCCAAAATACGTCCCGAATGTCCGAAGGGATCCGGGATATCATGGGACATCCATGGGATGTCCGGTGGACATCCGAAACAGGACGTCCAAATTATATCCATCCCGGATATCCCTCGGACATTATCTTTTTGTCCTACAATGTCCAGTATTTTCCTTCCTGATATGAGTGTGAAGATAGACTCAATGACGAAAAGAAATAATGTTGGGAAATTTTAGAAATTATGTACTACCTTTACTGGATGTGCTCTCTGAGCATTGTGGTACAACTAATCCGAACAAAAACACCAGAGGTGCAAAAAGTGGAGCCAAGTTCTTTAGCCCTAAAAAGGTGTGAAATGGGAGACGGATG
>JAGDQP010002926.1:35178-82678 GCA_022664845.1 Lepisma saccharinum
CTCATTGGGGCGCTGCCCCCAGAATTCCAAGATGGCCTCGCTGGGGCGCACCCCTTTATTGCAATCAGGCTCCAGCTGGGAACTGTAACCTAGTAGGGGAGACGAGCCGAATTTATTCTAACCTACTCGTAATGGTACACCTTCATACCAAATTTCGTTTCTCTAGCTTCAGTCATTATAAAGTGGGGCTTAGGCGGGCATTTTGGATAAAAGATGGACACATTTTTAACGTTTTCTTATATTTTCGTGACATACTCGTGATGATACACTGTCATACCAAATTTCATTTCTCTATCTCGAACGATGTGAAAAATGGTATTTCAGCTGCCATTTTGAATCAAAGATGGTGAATTTTTTAAAACGTTGTTATGTTTTCCTAAACTACTCTTGATAATACATCATTATGCCAAATTTCCTATCTCTGGCTCAAGCAGTTGGAAAATGGATTTATGACGCCCGCCATTTTGGATCCAAGATGGCATCTTTAGAGATATTTTGTAATATTTTCATAATCTACAAATAATGTTGTACTGTCAAGCTAAATTTCATTATTCTAGCGGCAGCCGTTTAGGCTGTGTATTCTTTAAAAGTTTAGGGTTGGCGGCCATTTTGAATTCAAGTTGGCGACTTTTTCAAATTTTTAAAAAGTTTTCTTAATTTGCTACCAATGATGTAGTTTCATACCAAATTTCACTGTTCTATCTTTAGCCGTTTAGGCTGTGTATTCTTTGAAATTTTAGGTTTGGCGGCCATTTTGAATCCAAGATGGCGACCTTTTCAAAATGTCGGAATTTTTCCTTTATCTACTTATCATCCTCTACCTTCATACCAAATTTCATGTTTCTAGCTCACCCCAAACACCCTAAACAATATGATGAGTGAGTCAGTCAGTGAGTGAGTGAGTGAGTGAGTCAGTTAGCCTAAAATGTGCAATTTCAGGGGTCCACAACTAGAACATAGTTTGAGATACGAATATGAAATGTTGTACATCTGCACATATTTACCATATCTCCTTAACGGCAAAAGCTCATATTCCTATCTTTAACATCTTTCTTCTTACGGGGCCCCCAAATCGTCGATTTTGCCATAAACTCTTGTTCCTGTATAACATGCTTCTGGCAGTGCTAACGTTTTCTGACGTGAAGAACTTGGCTCATGCACTGCCGTGCATGTTGATTATTTGAGAAAATCTGCTATTTAATTTTGTCTAAAATACTCCTTCCTGTTTTATTAATAGAGAGAGTTGGTGTTTCTTGCGCGTGAGTTCGCTTCACATTCAGAAGGTTCCGAGTTTAAGTCAGAAACTTCATGTCCACCTTGGCTGAGATTTCCCGTTTCCGGCAGTCCTTCAAAGTACCGTGGTGGTTCTCGATTAATGATGGAGTCGCTTCCCTGTTATTCCTTATTAAAGGTCAATTTCCAGATGCTAATATAAAAATTCAGATAAATATGTGTGGGCTAGAGTTATTTTGGTGTTTTAGGAGTATGAATGCTGTTTTTAGCTGCATGCTTGGAAAGATATTTGGCAACGAACCTGTAGATTTCTTGCGAAACCTGAAATCAATTTGCCTATTGGGATTTTAGGAAAGTAGCTATCAGAAACGGAATCTGATCGTCATTTGTTGAAACGTTATTGGTGAATGGGAAATGCGCTTTCATTTGTTTTTGTTTATTCCAGCCGAGGAAGTAGGTTTATGTATTTCGTGTAACGTTTTTATTTTAAAAAAACTGAAGAATTGCAGTGACGATATTAGTTTATAGGAAATTGCTTATATACACTTGAGATTCATTTAACTAAATCTGATGTGTCCAAGAGTGATTCGGTTAAACGAAAATTCAGTTAGGCCAGAAACATAGTGATTGACATGCTGTAGTTTGGTATTGTACAACACGTTAAAAGAGCAACTTATTTTAAAATAAACAATTTTTCAAACATATGCCTTGTGTTTGAAAATGTTAAAGTACAATACAGTACACGCTACTGAATTTACAAAGAACTTTAAAAAAACAGTGTCTTTTCTTATTTTCGGCTTTCATTATTGAGCGTAAGAGAACCCGTTGCCTACTCTATTATACCAGGTGAGCGAATTATCTATAGAACGTTACCGGCAAGGCCGCTTTTAAGTTCCATAGACGTGCAGATAGTGCAACTGGGAGTCAGACGGAATGTTGTGCTAGAGTGTGCTAGAATGTTGAAACTTGCAACGTGTGTTCCTTTTCTCCCCCTTACCTCACAACTTAAGGCGCTACGACGACAAACGCATTTTTCCGGTATTTCTTCGCTATATATGCACTCCAACACCCATATCATGAAAATCACTCTATGCATCACTTTTAATTGCTTTTCCCACTTGGAATCTTCGTAAACGATCTCTCTTACGCCGTAGTATTTATGCATTTTGAAATTCTAGACACTTCAATGACATAGGGCTACGTGAGAAAAGTCAGATTAGATCGTTTTTTAAACTTGTGCATTTAAAATTCTACGTATTTGACTGACATAGGGTTTAGTGTGCTTAGGTAAAATGAGGTGTGGTGTAGTAAGGTTAGTTTAGGTTAGGTTAGCTCAGATTATGTTAGTTTATGTTATGTTATGTTAGCTTAGGTTAGGTTAGTTTAGGATAGGTTTAAGTTAGGTTAATTCAGGTTAGGTTCTTTATGTTAGGTAAAGTTAGAATAGACTAGGTTAGTTTATGTTACATTATCCCTGGTACACTATACAATGCAAGTCATATTTAATAGGCGTTCATTTATGTAAGAATTTGTCCGATTTACGAACTTGGTCTACAACTGAATTATCTGTAAAATATGTAAAATTACACATTGTGATGGGTTTGCAATATTTCCTCTCTTGCACTGCTATTCCTCTTAAGATATATATTATTCATTTGTGTTTAAGACAGTGAGAGTCAGTTAGACGCCCACTTATGTTTTAAATCCACACATGCTCTGTAGGTTAAATAATGTTTAACGTATACCGTGTCTTTTATGATTTGTAACATTGTGTTGATTACATTGCATTGAATTCAAGGGGTCGTGTGTTCCAATTCGCTGTACTGTATTTATTTATCCGGTCATACTGTAATTATCCGGTGATAGAAGCTATCTGAGTAAGTAATAAACACCAACCGAGTAAGCGTCTTCAAAGTAGCATTGTGAATATACTTTTTTTTTTAATGACAGGAATGCTTCCGGCGTCCGTGAAACAAGTTGCGGATAGAAATTTTCATGTCATGTTTGCAGTACCGTTACTCCGTTACCGGGCCTGGATGGGACATTTAAAGAAATTATGAATTCGTTGCTGTCCGATGGACATCTCTATACAGGGCCTATAAATGTACGTTGCTGACCTAAAAAGGGCATCCGTAGAATGTCGAAAAGTCGTGCTTACGGATGTCCGATGACATCCGTATTTGTCCTTTAAATGCCCATTGCTGACCTAAAAGGGACGTCCATAGAATGTCCAAAAACCTTGAGTACGGATGTCCGATGGATATCCATATTTGCCCTTCAAATGTCCGTTGCGGATCTAAAAAGGACGTCCGTAGAATGTCCTAAAACCTTGCGTACGGATGTCCGATGGATATCCCTACATCTCCTATAAATGTCCCTTGCGTACCTAAAAGGACGTCCGTCGGATGTCTACAGGAGTTGCGTATGGATATCCTACGGACATCCATTGGACATCCGCGGGACCTTTTTCGGACATCCTATGGACATCCGACATGTCCGCCAAGGATATCCTAAGGATATCCATGGGATGTCCGTGTGTTGTCTGGGACTCTTCTCGATTGAAAATTCCACTCTAAAAGATTAGTCTCTCTTTTCGCTCTAAGAAAATTGAATATTCCGCTCCGTTGATTTCCTGTGCACATATTAGAAGTTACAATGTGTTGGCCAGTGATGCCAATTTTCGTATAGAGTTTTATTTTCTACATGGTACTACGTCAGTCGAATGGACATTTCGTATTCCCTAGTGAAGAGAAACAGTCAAACACAGATTCCACTGTTGCAAACTGTAAAATGTATAGAAGGTGTGGCCAAAAGGCATATATAATTCACAATATGCAACACTGCTATCTTGCTTAACATGTTTCTTTTTTTTTCATTACTAGGGGATACACAATATACAACAAAATGACGTAACTTCACTTACAAAACTTTATAGTAGGTTGGCAACGCTGTGAACCGCATAATGTGTTTTAATTTCAACATATATCCCATTGGTACAAATTAATTATTCGTAATTGTACCTTAATGCAATATTTATGACTTAGTTATTTGATTCCACGTATCTCTAGAACTGTGAATTTTGACCCTAGAGGAAAATAATATTTTTTTAAAAAGTTTTAAAGACATACTTCTCTGAAACCATTCGTACTAAAAAAGTAAAACATAATTTTGTTTAAACATGACTAAAAAGAAAAGCATGGGATACTCTGGCTAGTATTCATTTTAGGATAAAGAAGTCCAAATTAAAAATATATTAAAGTATGCTTTTAAAATATGTAAATATATAGAAATATGAAAGTAACAATGGATAATGTATTGACACCCGGCTTACGTCGCTGTGCAAAATTTCGTCATTCTATGAAGTCGGCAAATGAGTTAAATTAACGTTGCAAGATTTGAGGACACCACGAACCATTGTGAACTAAAGAAAACAATGTATTAATTTTCTTTCTTGTTTTGTTCTCAAGAATTCATTTGCGAAACATATTCTCAAATTTACCGCCCATACAATTTATTTTATCTTATCTTATATTCTCAAATTTATGAACACGCTGTATATAAGTAACTTTGAGTTAGATTCTAAAGCACAATAATATATTTAAAAAATATTTTAAAATGGATCTGTTTATCTATACAATAAAATATCATATACTTATTTTAGAAGAAGTGTGATTTTTATACAAAATCTAAAAGACTAAGTCATGTTTATCGTTGTTTGAAACTTTCAGTCTGGTAGTTAAACATCTTGCAGTGGTTTTAGGATATAAAGCCGTGTGAAGTTTTTTTTTAAGATCGAGGATTCTTTCGCTGATATTGTCGTAAGTTTCTTCAGGGTCTTAAGCGATCTTCTAACGATTATATACTCTGAAGTTACGGCAAGATCGGTCATATTTATGCCTGCTATAAAACAAAGAGGCTTTTCTTTAGTACAGGGTAAGTCAAAATGATGTACCCGATTTCATAAATTTATTTTGTGAAATATAATGAACATATCTGAATGTAATACATGTGGTAAGAATGGTAACTCTCAAAGTTTTTTTCAGTCACATCACAAGTACTCTATGTGAGCACCTCGCGTAACACGACACGCATCAAGCCGATAGTCTATCTCCTGCCAAACCTTGTGTAGTGTGTCACGGTCAATCTCTGCAATGGCTGCTGTGATGCGGGCGGGAAGGTCACCCAATGTTGTTGGAAGTGGTGGTACGTAAACACGATCCTTTATGAAACCCCACAAAAAGAAATCACACGGGGTCAGATCGGGGGAACGAGGTGGCCAACGAATGAGAACTCGATCCTCCTGAGATGCACGGCCTATCCAGCGCTGTGGCAATGCCTCATTGAGATGATCCCAAACGCTGCCATGGTAATGCGGAGGGGCACCATCCAATTGAAGAATGAAATCTGCACTATCCTCTTCGAGCTGTGGAATTAGCCATTGTTGCAGCATATCAAGAAAAACATGTCCTGTCACAGTAGGTTCAAGGAAGAAAAAGAGCCCATAAATCTTTTCAGGGGAAATGGCACAAAACACATTCACCTTGGGTGAATCGCGTTGATGTTCCACAACTGCGTGGGGATTATCAGTTCCGCAGATCCTTACGTTGTGTCTGTTCACATTCCCAGAAAGGTGAAACACCGCTTCATCACTGTAACGTAACCTTTCGGCGAACCCATCCTCTTCCATTAACGTGAGAAAATCAGCACAGAAAGACGCTCGAGCAGCATAATCAGTGTCTCTTAAGGCTTGTAGCAGTTGCAAGCGATAGGATTTCATTTGTAAACGTTTCCGCAGAATTCACCATACAGTTTCCTGTGGCATTTCAAGTTCCTTCGCTGCCCGGTAGGTAGACTTCTGTGGACTCCGCACAAAACTGGCGCGAACACGTTCCACTGTCTCTTCCTCAGCTGAAGGACGGCCAGTCGATTTTCGCTTACAGATGCAGCCCGTATCTCTGAATTTTTCATACCACGTACGAATGGTTTTTCCAGTAGGTGGGTCTCTGCCATACTTGGTACAGAAATGCCGTTGAACACTCATCACAGAGTTGTTTACATGGTAATCCAGCACACAGAACGATTTCTGCTCTCCAGTCAGCGCCATTTTCGTTAACTGCTTCCAGCGCCGCGTAGCGGTAGACAATGCAACCACGCGGGACATAAACTAAACTCAACTAAACTTTGAACTTTTGCCTTTCCTTGCACGTAGCTCACATTAAGATATGTTCATTATATTTCACAAAATAAATTTATGAAATCGGGTCCATCATTTTGACTTACCCTGTATAAGTCTGCATTACATGATAGAAGATGTTTCACTTTGTTAATAAAGTTTGAAAATTTTAAGTCATTACACTTTCCGCTGCGTAAGTTTGCAGCTCATTGTGAAGACATCGAAGTCACGGAAACGCCTATAATATTTATGGCCAATACGATTCGGCCTAGATATAATAACAATAAAAATAAAAAAAAATGATTGTGTTAGCAACACATTTAATAATGGGTACAGAATAGTCAAAACGTTGTGTTGTGGGTTAAAAATGTGTATTTAATGCGCGAATTAAACAATAACCTAGTGTTTCTATCATCGTGCCATGAAAGTTTGATTTTTGTTTGAAAATTACTTACTATTGTTTAGTTTCCAACTTGGTTAGCAAATACCAGCCCACTCAATTATCTCTCTGTTTTAGGTCACAATTAGGTTCATAAGAGAAACAAGTGAATTCAATTTGCTAAGATGAAAACGATAACACAACATTTCAACCAACAACAGGATCCAGTGGGATGATTTAATGAATTCAACACTACGCTAGTGATGACCCATGCTTCTCTAAGTACAGTATGAAATCGGTAACTTTTTTCTGGTGTCTTTAAAACTCAGTCTAGCTGTTTCTCTCTCTCTCTCTCCCTCTCTCTCTCTCTCTCTCTCCCTCTCTCTCTTTCTCTTTTACAAATTCTGAAACATGAGAAGGTTTCTTGTAACAGCGATGCAGGCTAGACTGACTAAAATTTTCACACAGGGCTTCTGAATTGAAGAGGAAAAAAGTTACCCGCTGGAACCACGTACGTATATATATCCCATCCATGGCTACCTTCTGAAATAATAATTTCTTGGCGTTTATTATTGAAGGACGATGTTGAATAGTTTAAACTTAACGTTGGCCTAGTTGTTGGAAGTTGGTTTGAACTCTGCGGAATCAATTTCTCTTAGGAGTCAGTAGTACATCGCTTTACTTTCCACGTTGTTTCGAGAGTAAATAGAATTCCAATTGAATTGCCATCAAAGGTAGAGATAACTTAATATTCAACACACGAAAAGGTGTAAAAATGTTTTCGAAAGTAGCCCAAAAAGATATTCTCTTAAGAACTGGCTCGCTATTTTAACTTCAAAGGAAACGTATAACCAAAACTAAACAGGATATAAGTTGTTTCAACTTGAAATAACACCTACAAGGAAGGATCTACTTGTCGAACAATGTTAGATCAGCTGGTAGAGTGCTGACTTCGCAATCAGAAGGTCTTAAGATCAATCCCAGCTGTGGACTATCCTGACCTAAAGTTTTCCACGACGTTTCCTCAACCACACTAGGCGAATGCCGAGATGGCATCTCTTGAGTATCCGAATCTCATATCCTCTCCCTAATCCTATCATGGCCTGAGTCAAAGATGCTAAAGGACATGAAATATTTCAGTTACAAAGGTCTACTTCACACAAAATTCAAATTGAATGAATGAATGAATGAATCTTTCCTTATTTACGGTTCATCGGTGGTCTGCGCTGTTTTCCGCATATAAAACCTTGGTGTGATTTTATTGAACATTATATCTCCATTTAGGGGTACCGAGAGGCTGTGGCGCCGTGATAGAGATTTGGCGTAGCATTCGGGAGGTCTTGGGATTGGTCCCAGTGGCAAACCATCCTGACTGAGGTTTTTTCCATTTTTCTCAGTCATACCAGGCAAATGTTGGGGTGATACATACGAAATAGCCCCTGGCCGCCTTCCTTCCAACATCCTCTTCCCCACTCTATCCCGTCCTGAACCTTAGATGCCTAACGGACTCAAAAAATTCAAAATTCTATTTAGTGGTAGCTAATACTTATCCAACAATTTGTAAACAGTATTTGTCATTTGTTCAACCCTTCATAGCACTGGGTTCAACAATAGTTCATCTCTTCTGAATTACTGCATTATATCATGAGGAATAATATTTTAGTCAGTTGCAGTGTTTTACTGTGTTATGTTACTTCCATTTTTGTTTTAACCAGGCAGAAATGGATATCGAAACGAACAACGTAATTATATACACCATTTAGAGCCAAACTATGTGAAAGTTACAGAGACGATTGCAATGATACATATTAGGTCATTTCAAAAGTTCTATCGTGTTTAAAGGAGCACTTTAAAGTCACACCACACGTAGAGCACTGATAGTTAGTCGCTAATATATTCATCGTCATTGCATATCATCGGTTTTCCATCTGCAAAACAGGCTATCGATACCATGGAAAAAAGTGGAGGACGGTTAGAAACTAAATACCTCGATTCATGTTTAACAGCCTCTTATATTTGGAAATATTTCGCGGCTAAATATTTCGATAACTGTTGCAGTTATCGAAACAAATGGTAATCAGATGTCGTTATAAGGTGGGTGAAGTAGTATCTCCAACAGTTTTCCTTGATAATTTGGTGTCTGTTTCGTGAAGCATGCGGGTGGGCGTTATCGTGCTGCAATAGAACTCCATATCTGTTGACTAGTGCAGACATCCTAACTGCAATTTTCTCTTGTAAGCGAGTGAGTAGAGCACAGTAGATTTCATAGTAGGTTACTGTCTCTCCAGGGTTAAGACTCTCATAATTAATTACGCCTCGTCGTTCCCACCAAATTCACAATCACATCTTCTTTACTTGAAGGTGAAGCTTCTTGCTTTATTCCGACGCATTACCGGGTTCTAATCATTATCTTTTGCGTCTGTGATTGTGATCTTTTGACTTTGTTTGATCTTTAAAATATTTTAGGTAAAGCATCTTCTTATTCGATTCCAATAACGTACAAGCAATTTCTTTGATTACTTGTAGAGGTACAACGTGGTTGAGTACCAGTAATATCTGTTTAAGAGTTCATGGACTAACTAGCTTGAGAGATTTATAATTGTTTCCAAAAGTAACTTCATCTAATAACGTTTTCAAATAAAAATAGTTTTAACTAATTTCTCAACAGTCTTTCTCTTTAACAAAATAATTAAAAGCAAACCCCTCAACGTACACTGACATTAACAGAAAATGGCTGATTAAGGGCATTACTAAGCTTTAAAAGTATGGCCATGACACACCGATACTTATCAAAATTAGTAAATGTGAAATGTTAATTTAGTTTGTGTGGAATATAGATTTAGTATTACCATAGTAAACTGGTTTTTCGACATATTTTTTTTCTTTCTCAGTGACTATTCTAAATATATCTGAGTGTATGTTAATTTCTTTTACAGGAAGATCTTCAATAAGGTATAATACAAAACTTGTATAACTAGAAATCTAAAAAAAATGTTATTACCATGATCAAGAATAGAACCATGATCTGGTCGTTGCCGGATCAGTTTTATCATCATTAGACTTCCAAAGTACGGCCAATTTTCTTTATATATGTGTGCGCATTTTTCGCACCCTTGCGCAACCAGCTTCTTAACTACCCGTGTCGAAATGAACAATGCATTTCACTAAACATGGAATCTTTTATTGTGAACATTCTCTGCAAATTCTCTACTGCGAGGAAAAATAATATTATGTTAATTGCCTTTACACGAATATCTTGTGTATAGCAAAGCAACAAACTGCTCTGGGTTCGATTCCCGTCAACGACAGTGATAAATTTTCCCACAAAATATAGTTTTGGTGTTAATACATTTCAAGGGGAAGCTTCATGAAATGTTATTTTTATGGCTTCAAGAAAGTTTAGAAGTATTCCATTTCACGGAAATTTGGATTAAATAGTTATTAATTATTCATTACCTATTAGTGTATTATTAAAGCAGTTTTCATGTCTATGTTTTTATTATGTTGTGGGAGAAAATGTAAATTTTACGGGGGAACACAATCTCACTATTTCGGAACAGGATTTCTCATTAAGAAAAGTATCCTTCAGGCGGTTCAGAATATAGAAATCGTAAACGAAAGACTATCGTACGTTACGATACGTACTTGATAGGGCAACACGGTTTTAATAAACGTCTATGCTCCAACCGAGGTGGCTGCTGATAACCACAAAGATATATTCTACGATGAGCTTGAAAGATTGTTTGACCGAATACCGAAGTATAATTAGAAAATTGTGTTGGGTGGTTTCAATGCAAAGCTAGGGATGGAAGAAAAATATAGACCTACTACAGGCAAATACAACCTTCACGAAATGACCAACAACAATGGAGAAAGACTGATAACTTTCGCGATTTCGAAAAACTTACTGGTAAAGAGCACGTACTTTGAACACAAAGACATACACAAATACACATGGGTATCTCTGGACGGTAAATCTCTCAACCAGATCGATCACGTATTAGTAGATAGACGAAAACACACCTACGTAATGGATGTTAGGTCGTACAGAGGAGCAGAAGGTGACACCGACCATCAATTAGTGATCACAAAAGTGAGGGAAATGTTATGCATCGCGAACAGAGAAAGCAAGGGGTCCAAACAACTGAAATTCAAAGTTAAACGATTAAATAATCCGACTATAAAGGCAGATTACCAACTCGAACTCTCAAATAGGTTCGAAATCCTAGCCGACTCGAGTAACAATAATAATGATGCTATTAGTAATGAAATTGATGTAAGTAAGATGTGGGAGACTATTCGTGAAACAATTAAGAGCGCAGCGAAGGAACGTGTAGGTGAGAAGAAACAACAGAAAAACAAACCTTGGCTTGATGAAGAATGCCTTAAGCTTCATGAGGAACGAAAACAAGCAAGACAACGATGGCTAAGTAATAAAAGCGAAGCAAATATCAACCACTACAGTATAGCGAAACGAAACGCCACACTAGGGTTCAGCAACAAAAAGCCAGAATATCTGACGCAGAAGATTCAGGAGATAGAGGAAAACGGGAAGACAAATAACATACGAGATCCATACAAAGGGGTAAACTCGTTAAGGAAAGGTTAGCACCCGAGGTTAGGAATGATTAGAAATGAACGTGGAGATCTCCAGACTGATCCGACTAAAATTGTCGATGTGTGGAAAAGTTATTTGGACAAACTTCTTAATGTACACAGCGGGGAACAAACAGAGGAATTTGAAATCCATACCGCAGAACCGTGGATTTCCGAACCTAACGAGATCGATATCGAAATGTCGGTAAAGAAATTGAAAAATTTCAAATCACCAGGAATAGACAATATTCCAGCCGAATTAATCAAAGCAAGAAGAACGGCACTAATCAAGGAACTACATAAATTGATAAGTGCTATATGGAGAAGGGAGGAGCTCCGAAGCGAATGGAAAACCTCAATAATAGTTCCTATCTACAGAAAAGAGGCGAAAAATCGGACTCTAATAATTACTGCGGAATCTTGTTACTTCCGACCTGTTACAAGGTATTAAGTAATATTCTGTTAACACGCCTAAGTGTATACGTAGATGAAATAATTGAAGATCACCAATGTGGATTTAGAAGAAATAGATCCACGTTGGACCACATTTTTGCTTTGAGACAAATTTTGGAGAAGAAATGGGAATACAATGGGACGGTTCATCAGCTATTCATTGATTTTAAGAAAGCATATGATTCTATCAAAAGGGGAAAGTTAGACAGTATCCTGATACGATTTGGAATTCCGAAACAAATGGTTCAACTTGTGAAGATGTGTTTCAGCGACCCCATAAGCAGAGTACGGAAAGGTAATAATATGTCAGATAGTTTCAACATTCGCAACGGATTGAAACAAGGCGATGCCTTATCACCACTACTGTTTAACGTTGCGTTAGAATATGCGATTTTAAAAATTAAAGGGGGCAAAAGGGGACTATCATTGAACGGTTTGAATCAACTGCGGATGATGTAGATTTAATAGAGGACGATATAGATGTACTACAAAGCAACACCAATGTCTTAGTAGAAGCGTGCGGTGAGATAGGTCTACAGGTAAACATAGATAAAACAAAATACATGATAACAAGCCGAAACACAGGGAATGAAGGAGATTAAAACATAAGAATTAGGGATGAGGTCATAGAGAAAGTAAACAAATTTAAATACTTGGGAGCGTACGTAATGAGCAAAAATAAGGTCACGGAAAAAATGAGAAGTCGCTTAGTACCGGGAAACGCATGTTTCTGTTCAGTCCAGAAATTTTTAACCTCGCGATTAATATCAAGAAAATTGAAATTGAAAATTTACAAAAAGGTAATTCTGCCGGTAATAATTTATGGTTGCAAAAGTTGGAGTACGACCCTAGTAGATGAACATAAATTACGTGTATTTGAAAATAAGGTTTGGAGAAAGATATACTGGTCGAAAAGGGACGAGATGACTGGAAAGTGGAGGAGAATGAATAATGAAGAACTCCACGGACTGTGCGAATCACCAGATGTAAAAATAATGAAATCGCGACGACTAAGGTGGGCAGGCCATGTAGCTCGGATGGGGGGGGGGGGAACGAAGATTATATTCTATCCTGGTTGGAAGGTCGGATGGAATGAGACCATTGGGAAGACCAAGACGTCGTTGGGAGGACAATATTAGAATATATCTTCGAGAAGTAGGTGTTCGTGATGAAAACTGGCTTGATATTGCCCAGGATAGAATCCAATGGCTAACGTTTGTTACTGCAGCGATGAACTGGCGAGATCCATAAGCCATAGAGTTAGTTAGTTTATGATAGTCCATTAATGAGAATTCAGTCCAGGTAGGAAGGAACACGAGATAATTATTGTGTATGTTTACCTTTACGTTATTTCTGTGTCTTTTTAAGATTTACTACTGCTGCTGACCTCTTGTAGCATCATGACGGAATCACAATGGCGACAACCACACAAATGAAGTGACTGGACCACAAAACTGTCAGTCCTTATCTATGGATAAAAGGGCTGTAAAATGTAGGATACCCACGTGGCGTGTGTTGGGAGAGATCAATATTCTACTCCACAGGGAAACGCTGTTCTGCAGAATTCAGACAAAGGCAGCAACGTTCGTGCAATTGAAGATCATGACTTAAATGATCAAAATATGATCAGAAGAATGATTGCCAAACGGGCGCTGATAGTCCCGTGTCGCCTCGAACAGATCATTTGCCACCTGACCGGTACAGAGACGTCATTTTTTCGTCGTTGGTACCACTTCCGACCTTGATATGACGTGAAAATGACGTCTCCGTGTTACTTCGGTGTGAGATGCATACACATGAAACAAATAATGCCAACTTACTGGATGCCTCACAACTTGGACGAGGCTCATTAGAACTGTCTTTCCCTCCGCAGGCATTCGAAAGATAGCACACCATTGAATATACCTTGTAGCAAACTACTAGTTACTACCCTACGTCACTTCCTTTATAGGTAGACTCATCGTATATGCTGTGGCGTCATTAACTTTGCTTCGTCTGTGTGGCAAGAATCATTAAAGGTAACAGTGTTGATGTTTATTCAAACTACTCTTTTTCAGATGTCATTGAGATTAACATGATGATAATGATGGGTGTTCTTACCGAACACAGTTCCTGGCTCGAGGACTCTGGACAAGGTTAACCGATGGTGGTTTGCCATTTTATGAAAATGACGTTCTAAGGATGGAACCTACAGTTTATCGATCGAAGCCGGTACCCCTTGATTACGAGGCAATGAGCATTACCACTCATCCACAGGAGACACTGATATTAACCTAAGAAATGATTAATAAGAATTACCGTCACTGAAGATTTGTCCCCGGATTTTTTTTTGCTTCAGGACAAGCGCGCTTTCGCTGAACAACCGTGTGAGATAAAATTTAAAGAGAAAACACAGACACAGGGAGAAAGGAACCGTGGTGCTCACAGAAGCATACACAAAAGCGCACACGAATAGTCTCCTGCAGAGAACCAATTCTCATTCATGAAGAATATAATGACACCTGAATTAAATTTTAACTTAATTTTCACCTCGTTTCGAATTCTATCCCTTTAGGGGTTATGTTTGAACGAAACACAGGTCTGGCATATGCTTTTACCTCCTTTTTTGTTTCATAACCTTGCGTCAGTGTAATTAAAACTGGAATCTGTAAGTGAGAATGGAATGATAACTTTATTACTTCTTCAGGGGGTAAAAACGAGATCTTTCGGTCTCTTATTTGAGGGTAACAACGTAGCAGTAATGAGTAGTAGTGTACTTTGAAATGCAGGAAATCTCATTTCAGGAAGGTGCAACGGAATAATAACAACATACTTATACTATTTTATTTCTACAAGGGTCTTGATTTTTCAATTTAGGAACTCTGAGCATACTCAATAGCTCCTGTTATATATGCTAACAACGTTAATTAATGCAATTTTGCTTATTTGTTGAAATATATACACAAATTAAAGTGCCTGTATTAATTTAGCTACTTTCCGCTGTGATTCTCTAGTTCTGTTAGATTCTAACACAATACCGGTGTTAGAGGAACTCTGATCAATACGGTTCAAGTGGTTGTAACATTGGTATTTAAATCAACATATTGTTGTTTTTATTTTCATTGTTGTGTTATTATATTTAACCCGCATTGTGACGTTTACTGTGAAATTGCCAAATATGTCATGCGCAAACAAAACAATGTTGTTCTGTAATGAACAGAACACTGCGCAGACAAGTAGTGCAATATGGGAATATATTTTAAGTGGTTAACACAATATAAATATGGTCATTTAAAACAGTGCTAAATTACTCATTTATGTGTTGCGATTGGGCATCTACGTTTCCTGATATTTAAAGAGAAAAAGGAAAGCAAATACACTGAACTGTGTTAAATGAATCAGATGTGAAACCGGCCTTTTTGGTGACCGAGAGACCAAGCCTGACCCGAACATAAGAAACCCGGAGACCCGGCCCGAAACTTGACCAGGTGACCCGGTCCGAAACTTACCCTGATCTGAAACTTGATCTGGATGACCCGGTATGAATAAACTATTAGAGTTGCTGACTTTACAATTACACTCGAAGTAGTACCTGATATATCAATTTAAGAGTCAGTTCTACAATCGACCGCTACACTTCTAGTCAGCGCTAAGTTGAGGCCAATTCTCATTTCTCGTACTCTCATTGGCCAAAATCAGACTTGACCTCAACTTAGCGCTGACTAGAAGTGTAGCGATCTATCGTAGAGCTGACCCTTAAATAGATGTATCAGGTACTAATTCGATCGTGATTTTTCAAGCCGATATCGTTTACGTTATTATGTATCAAGCTGTGACGTCATTTATGACGATGGAGTCTTAGCTTTGAGCGCATGTAGCTCCGAAATTACGCATATTTGGAAATTTCTTCTTGTTTTGATGTGTGGAATCATCTCATCAGGTTTGACGGTGTTTGTATTATACGAAATAAACAACATATACATATATTTTTGTTCCCAATATTTTACAGTTAAAAACATTCCTAAATACGTTTCTCAGATTACCATACGCTTAGAAAGGAATATAATGTTAATAAATAACTTTGACGATAAGAATTTCGTAGTATTAAGTTGTGATGGTGTTATACATAGTACGACGTCTTGGGTTGTATGCAAGAACATGATAGGTTACATGCATTTTTTTAAATTTTAAGTTCCAGTTATTGACGACCTTAACAAATGCTCGCTCATCTTCCTGTTCTAAAAAGAGAGTTGACCAAAAATGAGGTTCTGCTGTCCAAACACATGTTTAGTTTGTCCTAAGAGGTAGCATTTCGCTCCAATCTTTAAATTTTTCATACAGCATAGTACCACAATGTAACATAACAGGGTTTTCCATGGACTTATACGTAGATATAAATGAAATGTCCTGTATCCCGGACCAGAGAAATTATGAAAAGGTTAGTTGTACTGTAACAAATAGTTTGACAATGTGTATTTATGCGTTATATACATTTGAAGCACTAAATTACAACGCGAAGTACTTTAATATACAACAAAACGCCTGTAATATTTTAGATTTTTTGCAATGTACCAGCAACTTGCATGGATTGCATTTCCGTTA
This sequence comes from Lepisma saccharinum, assembly GCA_022664845.1. Taxonomy (NCBI): domain Eukaryota; kingdom Metazoa; phylum Arthropoda; class Insecta; order Zygentoma; family Lepismatidae; genus Lepisma; species Lepisma saccharinum. The sequence continues at coordinate 51,594 of JAGDQP010002926.1, forward strand.
CAATAGAAAATGATTCATCGAGGAAATAAATACCTATTAGCCCACTAGATAATGGGTATTCAATATCCTAATTGAATACCTATTAGCCTACTAAATGTGAACATGGAAAAGAATAAGAAAGATTAACTTTGATGTAGAAGATATTCAATTAGGAAATGTTGAAGAGATTATGTGATATACGAACAATGCTTGAGAGAAAATTGTACATTTTTAAGCAGATATTGAACATTAAGGAATGTAATCGAAGGTATGATTGGTGGAAAAAGAAGTAAAGGAAGAAGGCAAGATAGTATCTAGAAGATAGTATTGGTAGAGAAATTTATGCTAAGATAGAAAGGATGATTGGGATGAACGAAGAGGGCTTAGCGTATCTTGAAGGACCTGTCGATTTAGGCGGAACGGCATTGATGGGAATAAGTTCGACGCACGATAATACGCTTGTAAATTTCGCAGTTCTAGACTCCTACATTCTGAGCTCTACTCTACTTTGAACATACATGATATGTATTCCTGGAAAGAGGAAGAAAGAAAGATGGAGAGAGAGAGAGAGAGAGAGAGAGTCTGTGTATTTTACGTCTCAGGTCTTTCCTTGATCTTTCTGTAAATCGTTACATCTCTACAACATAGATACCTGAGAATTCGCAGAATTCAACAAAATAGAGCATCTCCTTCGGTCAGAGATATCTTGCAAAAACAAGTTGTTTGTTCTCGATACACTCGAGGCAGATCTCCTGAAAGGAGTTCGTGGAAAGAGATTGCATTAAAAATGCATTTATATTTTCCTCATGTCACGTTCTGAAGCACGACATATATCCTTTTTTTATGATTGTTCTTTTTCATCCTATAATTGTGGGGAAAGAAAATTGAAGTTCTGCAACCAACCATTCAAGCTATGTGATTCAGTAGTAAAGACAGTTGCTTTGAACAAGATACACAAGGAACAGTACCGCAGTCATGCACGTCAATTTTCTTCAAGCATGGGAAACGGATAATACATATAAGATTATGTGAACACGTGCGTTTCGTTTTTCCTGCAGAAAACTGGTTCATGAGGTAGAAAACCCCCTTTGAAAAGAAAGTAAAGCCCAAAGAGACAGAAGCGAATACAGAAACCCGAGTGAATGCATCCCGATTTGCTTGATACTTGCCAAATAAATATTACACGTAAAATAGCTAAATTCCCGCATATGTAAATATAAACATTGGTAAATTTCACTTTATAAAGGTCATTTTAGTAACTTTTTATTTCGGCTCGTAACGATTATACGAGTGCAATACTTGTTAAAATTGACCAATATCCATCCATGGTATTGAAACCCGCGACCTTGGAGACGCTGGCCTAACACCATAGATCACACAATTACCTCGGTGGGGAAAAGGTGCTGTGCCTATATAATTTTCACAGCTATATTTCAAATGGTCGTCATCTAAACATAACCCAATTATGTGATTTCAAAACATTAGTAGTTTTGCAAATACAAAATATACTAACAGTAAGGTTTAACTATGCTACTATTTCTATCACAGCATTAGCTTTTCTTTGACTGTAGTAACTTCTTCGAGTGTAGAAACTAGTAGTCTCCACCAGCGATCGACCCGGGAAGGCTCGTGCCAAAGTCTATGGTTTACCTGTACAGTACAATGCAAACTAGACAATAATCTACATCTGTAAATAATAGCAGGCTTATAACCGCATTTGTCAAAGCTAATTAATTACAAAGATCTTATTTCAGCTGCTTGGCGGTAAAGAATGTTTAATCCACATCAGAGCACGTTATCTGGAAGCAAAGAAATTTCACTTTGTCTAAAAGTGTTCATATACTCCCAAGGCTAGGCCATACTTTATTAACTTTAATCACAAAATTAACAGGTATACTGCGCTTCTAACTTCATTAAATTCGTTATAAATCCCTTGTAACCGGGTGATCCACCGGTCACATGTGGACAAAACTGAAAACAATAATGAAGTGTGCTTGGAGGAATAGTATATCGCCGCGGTCGTGCATAACAAATGTCGCCCGCACATCAACTCTGTCAATACGTGTTTACGAGTGTGATTATCTATTATATGTGTAAACATGCATACAATTTAATGTTAAAGAACATTCTTTATCGTTCCATTAAGAAGAAACAAGGACTCATTACCTACTTAACGATTCTGGAGCAATGGAAGCTACCAGCTTGTAAAAAGTTGTGAGATGTATTTCAGTGACCCAAACGGTTGTGTAACTAAAATCATACGATCAGACAATTTAATTAATATTCGTTTTCATATTGGAAGGTAGATTTTTACTAACATTTTTGCTTTTCAGGATATATTGGCATTTTCTGAGATAGTAGAATACCCTTACGGGGTATTCCTATTCAGTTGTAATTGCTCTATGAACTGAGAACTATCTTTGGTTATTTCCAAGTTTATTCAGCGTTCGCTTTAGTGGTGATGATCCCTTTTGTTGGAGATTCCCATTATAGTTGGAACTTGTTTGAGCGGAAAATGGTCGTGGATAGGTTCTCGATGGTGGCCAGTATACTAAAAGCCGGCGAATAACTCATCATTCAGCATTATACAGGGCTTTACAGACCGAGCCACGACTTTGTAATTTTAAGTAATACGAGTTGTCCATACTTCGTATTCTTATATAATACAATGGATGGATTCAGGACTGTTATGAATGGTATCGACAGTTATATCAATGGTGCCGGATGAGTGGAATAACCGTACCTACATTTACTGTCATACCTTTTCATATGTTGTCAGTACAGACAACTCTTTGCGGTTGTCTTCAGGTTTGTTACAAAAATCATAAAACCATTGATTTTGGAAATTAATAAACATTATTTTATCCTTTTGCTATTTCTGCTTTCTGCGTTAGCCATCAAACTACCAAGTTAGACACACAGATATAGTTTCGTTGCAAATAAAAAAAAAATCTAAATCATTGTGCACACGTTAATTACGAGAAACCTTTAAAATTTGCGTTTGTACGAGCGAGAGAAGGGGTGGGAGAAACGCTTTGATATTTAATGAGAGAGAATATTACCATACATCTATATAGTATTGACAAAAAAGAGTCTAATTTTAATTGTAAGGGATATACCTTTATGCCAGTTGTGTATTTTGTAATTATTGTTCTTCGTGAAATAATACCAAATGAATTGGGGCGAATTAAAAGCAAAGCAAAATATTAAAAAAAATACCTACACCATTAGGTAAGCGAAAACCTTAGGGAAAAGTTAAAATTAGAGGAAAAATTATTTGAGAGGAAATGTGAAACTGATTTCCGTGTTCATTTTGTTATTCGTTCTTTTTTTCTGCATTGAATTCATGATATTACATGTAACCACTCTGTCTTCCCCTTCCTCGCTCTTTGTCCTCCCTGTGTGAGTGTGTATAATTTTATCAGCGTGTTATTTCATTCACTTCCTAATGAAGTAGAATGTTTAAGCTTATTACTAATCAACCCAAAGCTGAAAATGTATTCTCAATTTCACATCAGTTAGAGTTGTGGGATTGTACACCAGAGAAAATATTGAAGAAAAAAGAACATATATACTTTACTATACTATATACTTTCAAGATGTCTAATTCTGAATTATTTCTATACTCAATTATCTAATTTCGAAAAGCAGCAGATCATACGAGACGTAGTGCACCATTAAATTTTTTAACAAATTTTGAAGTGCTATAATAAAATCCATAATTTGTATTCTCTTCAACGTATTTTCTCTTGTTTCGAAAATATTTCTCGCATCGTTTTCACTTTCATTTAAAAGAAAACAATATCCTGGAAGTGTATTAGGTTACGCTGTAGTGACCGTCTCAATGTCTCAAATCAAATCTAAACATTAGCTTTTCAACGACATGTTGATTCTCAAAAATGGTCGGAAATTGCGCTGTCCTAACTACACTGCATACGTTGTATGCGGACACGATGAAATAAATATGTTCGTAGCAGAAGCGATGTGACAATAACATCTCGTACTCTTCTCTCATTTTCAAATTTGTGAGAAACGAAACATAAGAGATTGTCAGCAATATTTTGCAGAATGGCGTCGAATCAACGACGTGTTTCAAATTCGAATTGAATCAGCCATTACTAATGTAGAGTAGTCGTTAAGACTGGAATTTAAATAGAAGGTGATGTTATTCGAACAGGCTTAGATGCAACATATCGTAATACCGTGTCGCATCTCACTAATACTGTTAGAATAATAATTGTTAATACGAAAGAGCAAAATTTGAAATTGAAGTGGAAATTAGGTTAGTGGAGTTCTCGAAAACGTGCACAATTTTGTGAAACTTGATTTTTCGCTTCTAATATGAAACCCGTTTCATGTCAGTCAAAGACCGAGCCGCCTAGCTATGACGACCGAGCTGGCGTAGCTCAGTGGTAGAGCCTTGGCGTAGCATTCGGGAGGTCCTAGGTTCGATCCCAGCGGCCGACCATCCTGGCTGAGGTTTTTCCAGGGTTTTTCTGTCACACCAGTCAAATGCCGGAATGGCACCTTTAACATAGGCCTTGGCCAACTTCTCACCGAATCCTTTCTCCTTCCCTATACCCGACTGAGCCTTAGATGCCTAAAGACCATAAATACAATTTAATTATGGCTATGACGAATAACTTTAAAATGGCGGCTAAATCAATGTCACGCTTCCCTCAGAAATTTCTTTTTCGTAGTGAAAACGAATATCGCTACTGCTATGTGGCATGATCTTAAAATTCGTTTCAAGAAACTCACAACTCCAGCGACTACCTGATTTCGTCAACGACTGAGCCAATCAAAATTTAAGAGATGCCAGTTAGCATCACACTACGTAATAAGCAATCACCTCTTTGATCGAATTGTTTCGATAACATTTTCAATGGTTTCATTAACTTTTATGTTGGAAGGATGCCTCATTCTTTCCTTGTGGGAAATGAAATGCAATTGACAGGCAATCAATACGAAATGTTTAAAACCTATTGCAAACTATGTTTAAGGTTAAGCATAAGTGTAGGCTCAACAGAAACTGATTTCATACGGCTCTTAATGTCTTTTCTAAACTTGAAACAAGACTGTATCTTAATACGTTAATTGCGATTTACAATAGATTAAATACATACGTCTGAATAATTACTAGGATTAAATATATGACATGTAAACTTAGCATTAAAAACTAATTTAAAAACAAACTTTTGAAAGACATCCTTTTCTTAAATATTTCGTAGTAATAATTTTGTTTATGCATGAATACAAAGAAAAGCATGAGCTTTCATATAAAATCACTTTATACATTCTTGAATGGGCGCCCCCCCCCCCCCTTTGTTTTTTAGTCATACACAAACAAAATTATTTTTAACTTTTTATTACAAATTGTTTAAGAAAAGTAAGTCTTTAAAAAAAAAATTAATTATTTTTTTCCGAGTTATTTCGGTGTTCGGATATTTTTTTTTAAGCTAATGCTTTGTTCCCCAACTCCTAAAGTGTTCTGCAACCAATCTAATCCAGACTAGTTGCAGGCTAGTATTTATTTTAAGATAAAGAAGTTGATCTTTTAAAGTATAGAATATGAAAGTAACAATGGAATATTGTATTGTCGCCCGACTTACGTCGCTATGTAAACTTTCATCATTGTATAACGTCAGGAAATGTATTAAATTGACGTAGCAAAATTTGAGGACACCATGAACCATTGTGAACTAAAGAAAAGAATATAAAAAGTAAGAAAATGACCAAAAAGAATTGAAACAAAGTAAAGACGGTTAAAATCGTTTCTTTTACTTGTAACACTGTAAAGAAAGTTGCATAGTGATGTGGCACTTTTAAGACCATAAAAAATTTAAAGCCTGCTACAGAAAGACAGGAACTATAGAAGAAACTCCGGAGAAAAAGCTCAGTATTTTTTTTTCGTGCTCATGAAATGTATTTAAATAGTGTTACACATTAGTTATTTTGCAATACAATGATTTCGGTAATGTTTATATTATATTCGAGTGAGTCATAAGTAGTTTAGCAAAAAGCTTAATTATTTAAATGTAGAGTAGCAAATTCTAAAATATAATTTTTTTTTTAATGATATTTGTGTATTGCCATGATAACTAATAATGATGAACAACCTTTTATTTCGTGAATTAACGAACTTGCTAAATTGTTATTAAACACATTTATTGACTATGAACACTGTTGTTTTTCACAAATCAAAAGGAGGCTCACTTTAAGCCCAGAAAACTCCATTAACTCAAAATCACAAATTGTTGACTTAATGTTTCATTTGCAAGGCAATGGTATAATATTTGAACGTAATAAAAAAGAGTGTTTCTTCTGTGTTATAATTGTACATCTGCGTAATATTGAAATGCTCAACGTCCCTTAAAATTTAATTTATATTGCAATAAACATGACGAACGAATATCAACATATGTCATAAATGTCAACAACACTAATGATGATTAAATTACATTAATTTACATTTATGCACGTCTGAACTCAACAAATTACGTGATAAATGGTATTAGTTTTCATTCAAAAAAATTAATTAAAAATCTACTAATTTAACGAACATCCACAGTAAAATTATGGTAATGACGCTAGAGTGTACTATATTAAACATCCAACATACATTTATGTCACACTAGAATATTGTCTATAATGATAATCTTCTGTGCATACCATTAGCGTTATTTATTCGGAATAGTTGAAAATTTTTAATATTTAAAAATAATATGTTTATGGCCTTTAGACAACTTTGATTCAGGCATAGGAGAGGAGAGGGGATGTTGGAACGTAGGCATCCAGGACCTAGTTTGAAGGTACCATCGCGGCATTTACCTTGTGAGACTGAGGAAAACCTAGGTCTGGATGGGAGGCCACTAATTTCGTTGCCAGGACCTTCCTATTTCAAAGGCTATGTTGTTATAAGGTCCGTATTTGGCCTCAACGGACACTGAAAATTTTTTATATGCCAAATGTATAAATAACTAGAAAATTCTTTACTCTGCGAAAATTTAGTCACATGTATGATTGAAAATTATTGTCCTTTTTTATTTATTTCATCTTTATCGCTCTAAATAAAATGCTGGAAAAAGTCGAACCATTTTCTTTTAGTGTGATTTAAAAAACAAAATGAATTTAAATGATAGTGATGGTTGTCAATATAACTTATTCTTGGTGTAGAAAGAAAACAGATGGGCCTAGGGATTTCACTTTAAATTATTATTGTAAGACGTATAAACTGTACAATAGTTTTTGAAAGTAGAAAAAAATGCCATGAAAATTTAACGAAGGGAATCTAAGTGAACATGTATCAAGGAATGCTGCATTAAGTAGAAAAAGAATCTAGCCTACACGAAAAAAAGAAATCTAATATCTTATTAAATATTCCAAAGTAAAACTTCTATATCGGAAGGAGTCTATAAGAAATTAATCTTATTTTCCAAAATTATATTTTAATGAAAAATGTACACATTTACCAGGATTGAAAATATTGTCAGGACGTTGAAGATTTACAGAAATGTCTAAGAGTAAACCTTTTCAAGTACAAAAGCAATCAATGTTTCAGTACTTTAGTGAATTTAATCTCTGATAATTCTGGAATATTTATCACTATTCAGTATTTTTAAAATGTAAGTGTTTTAGTCAGAAAAAAACCATATTTTAACTCAAGCTTATAGATTTATTATTATTTTATTACTGATCAAATGTTTCTATTCAAAAAGTAAGCAGACCTGATTTAGAGCCGCTTGTAATTTCGTGTTTTGTCGGGGAATAACAAAGCAACGTCTTCACTAATAAAGATCACGAAGACTGAGTTTTCGGTATAGAGACGCATTTCAAACATAATGCTCTAAGTTGAAGGTTGGCAAATATTGTGACGATGTCCCAATAATTTTGTACACATTTAACTCCGAAACTACGCGTTTCAAATCTTATTTTTTTTCAAAGGAATTCTTTTCGTGTTTTGGTGAGACAAATTCACTCTTAATCAGGGTTTCAGCCGTGCTTTTCAGACCGGGGGAAAGGGAGAGTAAAAATAAATTTGGTGTAAGTGGAGGTTTGTACGGTTTCTGTTGATTTTTCAAAAGCAAAAATGTTAAGTTTGGGTAGTCGATACTTTGGGGGGTAAACACCTCCCACAGGGGGGTTTGACAGGATAACGGCTCTTAACTCTCATAATTTTGAATCACCATGTATATAAATTTAATTTCATCTGTTTCACCTTAATATGAATATGCAGGGTGACCCAAAAAAACTCCCACATTTGAAAGACTAATATAACAAAAAGTATTGCAGATAGAAACTTGTTCATTGAAAGCTGGAAAAGAGGATTGAAAGCAGTTTGTAATGATTAAGTTTCGAAAAGCGTCTCGTAAGTGTTTATATTTTGAAAATTACGTTTAGTAAGTGTTGTCTATTCATAGCATTACATATTTACCGTAAATTTTTCACCCTCCCCTTCAAAAAATAAGGACTAATAACGCCATTATTGTAAATTGCACAAAGAAAAACACTCACTTATCAGAGTGTATTGGTATTTCGTGCAGGATACGGGGTGTTATGATCAGACCAATAGTGGAAATTTTGTTTGTTTGCATAACCACTTAAGTGTAAATGTGCTTCATCACTAATCGAAGTCACTTTAAATGCAAGGTTTACGCACATCGGCCCTACATTCAAGAAAGTAATTTAAGAGGAGGTAGCAGCTATTCCACAAGACATGACACGTCGGGTGATGATAGACTTCAGAAATCGTCTGCAAATGTGTATTGTTTAGAATTGATAACACTTACCCGACGCTTTCCGAACCTTTGTCATTACAGACTGTTTGTATTCCCCTTTTATAGTTTTCAATAAGCAAGTTTCTATCTACGATATTTTTTTTTACTTAATTTTAAACTCGGATATAGTAAATGAAATTATTACTGCTTATTTCAATGTTCATTTTGTAGGGTGAACAGAACAACACCAACACCATCTACAGACTTAAAATGATTTGTTTTATTTCATATTATACATAAGGAGACGACTAGAATTTAAATATATTGAAACATATGATAAAAGTAGAATAAACAGAAAATAATAAGTGCAAAACAAATATATCAAATTGAGGAATATGGAGTGGTAAAGTAATAAATGACTGTGAAATTAAAGTTGAGTCTCGCATACTAACTACCAAACAAAGAAAACAAGATTTGTGCTCAACTGTCTTCCTCCTACATCAACATTAACTCTGCTATCTTTCACCCTATCTTCCTACAATGCGGAGTACCACAAGGTTCCTCCATATCCCCACTTTTATACCTTCTTTTTGTCGGAGATTTTCCACCCTTACCATCCAACATCCATCTTTTTCAGTACGCCGATGACACTGCCTTTCTTTCCTTCAGCCACTCCATGCTACATATCAATCGCACACTCACCGAGGCCATCAAAACTTTCACCACATGGTGCAGTAAGTGGGGGCTCACCATAAATTCTCGCAAGACTCAAGCCATTGTCTTCATCCCACCTAGACGCAGATCAAGAGTTGGAAGAAATCCCAATAGATTAAATATTCAAGTCTCACATGAGTCCGTCATTCCATCTAAACAAGTGACATACCTAGGCATAATCTTCGACCACCATCTCACATGGCTTAAATCTTCTGAAACTTCTCACAGGTACCACCTGGGGTCTAAAGCCAACAACTATCATCAACACGTATAAAGCTTTCCTCCGCCCAGTCTTTACCTATGGGTTCCTTGCATGGATTTCAGCCGACGTCAAATTCTATAAGAAACTTCAAATTCTTGGAAGACATGCCCTCAGAATTGCATACCGGGTAAAACTTCCTAGTCCTACTCATGAAATATATGAACGAATTACATTCCCTCATCTGCTACTCCACCTAGAGAAACTACGGACTAAATACATCACACGCAGATATGAAGAAAACCATCTACTCCTGCATGACATTATTCAGAATTACGAGACTCATCCTACTCGAACTACATACATCCAATCACCACTCTAGCTCTTATTCACTCTATACCATTACACATTACCACCCAATCATCTTGACTTTGCATATCTATTAGCTTTTCATCTACCAGACATGCCTCATCACGTAGGACCCTCATATATTGCACAGTAATCATCAGTGTACTAACAGGGCTCACCTGTCTCCATCTAAGTTCAGAGAAGCCCCTGAACAAGAAGATTCACAAGCATCTGTCCTTAGTGTCATCACCGTTTTGTGGCGTCTAACTGCACCTCACTTCCATTCCTCATAAGCAAAGTCCCATGACACCCAATTTATGATTATGAGCAAAAGCTCATAATGTCCAATATTAAGTCTAAAGATGAGAGAATAAAGAATTAATAAAGATGAAAAGAATAAAGAAATAAACCAATAAATTAAAATCCCATAGCCCACCTTACATTCCCTATAATCCCATCATACCAAAACTTCCCTTCCCAAATAGAGGGTGTAACCCTTTGGGGGAGGCTAGCAACACGCTAGCAAAAAAAAAAAAACCTGCTTTGCAACTTTAGTTTCTTCTTCGTCTTCTTCTTCTATGTAAATTCCAGGCAAACCTTGAGGGAAATCTGATTTAACATACATATCAATAACAGTGTCGTAAGTCCAATGAAAATACATGACATCGTTTACCGTTTCTTTAAAAGTACGTCAAAAGTTAGAGCTGCTTTTTCTGCAAGCGTGCGTTAAATTACGATTTGATGCGTAGCCAATTGAAACACATGTTACATGTAGAATAAGCAATAAAACACGTGTTTCAATTGGATACTAACCGAAATCGTAATCAAACGCACTCTTGTAAGAAAAGCAACCCTAACTATTCACGTATTTTTAAAGAAACGGTAAACGATGTCATGTGTTGACATTGGACTTATACACTGTTATCGTTAAGTATGAAAAATCAGATTTCCCCCAAGGTTTGGTCTGGAGAAGAAGAGAAACAGCGCTTACGTACCAGGTTTATTGATCGGAAACGTTAGTAGGTGTGGCGCAAGGAAACCCTGAAACAAAAGATAAATAAACTAGTGTTTGTCACAGTTGACAATGTTGTATTAACGTGCGTTGTATTGAAAGTTCTCATCCGATCATGTCAAAGTAAAAAAATCATCAAAGAACGAAATCAGCTAAGTGCTCAGTTTTCCCAGGAGCACAGATAGGATTTAATGCTGACACATCAACACTTCCAACAATATAATGCACCTATTAGACGAATCAACCGAAGAATTAAAAGGTATGCAGATTGCAGAGACTAATGATGTTCGTTATAACATGAAATCCTGGCCTGTGTTTACTCTCAGAAAGAAGAGAATGGTCAAAAAGACACGGCATGTGTTTGTTAGAAATCTGAACATGACAATTGAAAAAACTACTGGAAAATTAAAAATTGTAGTTGGATCATTTTAGGAATAGAAAACAGAGTAAGGTTCGATCATGTGAGAGACAGAAAGTTGCCAGGGTGGTGTCCAAAAGCTAAATTCTAACTCAGAAAAAAGTACAAAAAAATGTTCCTTGTGGTGGTTATTTTTTTCGTCATGCTTGGTATTGGATTCAAGCGAACTAACCTCGTCTAACCACATTTCGATTGCTTCAGGTAACTCGCAACCCGTGGAAGCTAGAATCATGCCACAGTCAAAATTTCCTGCCAAAGTGTTCGTGTGACAGGCTATTCCGCAAGATGGTCAGATCTCTCCAGCGTTTGTGATGAAATGTAGAGAAAGGCAGCCTAAATGGAGAAATCTTTCAAACTCAATGTCTGAAAAAGATCATCATTTCTTGGATAAGATCGCTTGCCACGCAGAAAAAGATTCTGGTTTGACCTGACAAAGTATCTATCCAATGTAGAGGAGAAACAGCAGATCAACAATCGTATTTCAGTTCTACACAACACAGACAGACATTGAACGCTTCATGGCGTTATGCAAGCGTTCAATGATAGAACAAAAACTTGTGACTATTAATATAACTCATTTTAAAAAAAAAATGTACAAGAATTTCGAAATAGATTACAAAAGAGCCTGGAAAATCACTATTTCAACACTTTATATCCAAGCTTCGCCTGGCTGGTAATAAAGGTGCATATGCTGAATGTCTGAAATATTTGTAAGGCATTATCTTAAGCATTGTTTAAAAATGTACTTCTTTTTCAAATACAACTTTTATTTCATGTTATTTGGTTTTGTTATACTATGGTCAATAAACCTTGAACGCAACTTAGTTTCAGTCAAACCGCGATTTGTAGTTCGTCTGTCTGCAAAATTATTCCGTCATTTTGTTCCATTTATTAAATCTGTTTTCTGTTTCCAAAAGGGTCATTGTCCAAACGCCATTAATGTTGGGAAATAACCAAAAGCACTTGTTATTAAATTTCTTATTTTTCAATGGCAGGTACAATTTGCAACTATGAATATCTTGGAAATATTTGTAACTGTATTTGTTTAGCAATATTTATTTTTGGCAATAAATAGTAACAAAACTTTTACTGTTAATTAATTATCTTTCTGTCCTTTATTTTCTCATAATATTTAAATTATTTACAAGACTCTTTGAATCAGTAATACCTTACTAATGGTTTAGAAAATGATAAAATGATTTATATGTTTTAATTCCAAATTATTTTGGAGAAGGATTTGTTTGGAAATAGACGCCTGATTTGATTTTATACTTAAATTTGCATACAGAAAACAATACTACTAAATATATTAAATAATTTCTAAGAGCACCCAAACGTTTGTAGTTAAGCGTGTATATTTTGTCCCTCTGTTAATAATTTATAAGCATTTTAGTTGGCATTTACATTTGGTGGACATATTTTATTTATTGACCACTTCACTCAGCTCAAAATTCCATATTTAGATATTCAATATTCATATTTAATCTTCAAGAGGTATTTTGTTTTCCTCTAGATTTCAATTCAGAACCAATCTTTAATCTTAAAACGATGTGTTGTTTTCCTCTAACTTTCAGCTCAGAACTAATCTTCAAAAAAAATAAAAAATAAAAAAAAAATGTTTTCCTCTAACTTTCAGTTCAGAACCAATCTTTAAAAAAAATCTTGTTTTCCTCTAACTTTCAGCTCAGAACCAATCTTTAAAAAAATCTTGTTTTCCTCTAACTTTCAGCTCAGAACCAACTTTTAATCTTCAAGAGATAATTTGTTTTTCTCTCATTTTCAGCTCAGAAACAATATTTAATCCTCAAAATAAAAACTTGTGTTTCTCTAACTTTCAGCTCGTTCTCTTCTAACTTTCAGCTCGTTCTCTTCTAACTTTCAGCTCAGAACAAACTTTTAATCTTCAAAATATAATCTGTTTCCTGCTCAGAACCAATCGTAATCTTCAACAGATAACTTTCTTTCCTCTAACTTCCATCAGGGAAGAAAGCTAACTGACACGTTAATTTTTTTCACTTGTGCTGTCAGTTACTGTGCCAGATAAGAACCTTGAAGATAAAATCACGCATGCTAAACGAACAGATCCATGTAATATTACTTGGCACAAGCTGACAAAATGTGATCCCAATTATACATGTGTCGAGTGAGGGAGAGTGTATGGCGTTGACGTAAGAAATAAAGCAAGATAGGAAAAGAAGTGGAGAGAGAAGAGGAAGCTGGAGGGAAAGAGAAGAAAGTAAAAGAAACCGGGGTACAAAGAACGACGGAAGAAATGAGAAAAAGTGTGAGAAAGTACGTAAAGGAACAAAGAAAATAAAGCGAAATAGAAAGGAAAGTGGAGAAAAATCAAGATAAAACGACAGCATGTAAGAGAGCAAGAGGTGAATGGGAAAGAAACGCCTATGCAAGAGAGGACAGAAAAAAGAAAGCCAAGGAAAAAGGCAGACGAGTGATGAGAATACATGAGGACGAGAGAAATTGGGAGAAAGAACAAAAAAGATACAAAGAAGAAGTTAGAAAAGAAAATGGGAGAGAGAATAAGAGAAAGCGGAGTGAGAAAGAGGGAGAGAGAGAATGAAATCAGGAAAGATAGAAAATGAGTAAGAAACAGGGGAAAATATCATAAACTATGTATAGAAAGGAAGATTGGAGGAAAGAGAGACTGATGAAGGATAAATAGAGAAAAGAGGCACTAAGAGCAGACAAGAAAGAGACTACGGGAGAAGGTGAGGAAGAAAGAAAAGGAGGGATGGAAATAGATAAAGCAAAAGAGATAACGATAGAAGGAAGGAGTAAATGGAAGAATAAGTAAGAAGGAATGTGAAAGAGAAAGTTAGAGAGAGAGAGTGAAGAGATGAAGGAAGATAAAGTGGAAGATTGGAAAGAAAGTGATTTAGTGAGAAAGAGCAATAGATGAAAGAAGAGAGAAAGGACGGAGAAAAATTTAAAAATATATAGATAGATACACTGTGTAAGTAAAGAGAGAAAGTGACGAGACAAATAGCACAAATTGAGTAAACCAATATTGTAGAATAAGGAAAAACAAACTGTCCGTAACCATTCAACGAACAAGTGAGGAACGTTATTCAGAACGATTTTTCCTAACTTTGGTTTACAACAATATACTCTCCCTTTACGTCATTTTTACTTTAATGTCGTTTCGATTCACTTGTTTTGTTTAACTAATGATGTGACAATTGTTTACCTTCTTTATTTATTTTGCTTTCTGCTCAATCTCATTTTGTAATATTTCACAAAATTCAATCAACACACACTCACTTGAACATATCTACAGACACACATGCTAGAACTGAGATAAAACATGGCAGATTGATTTGCAGATTGATTGGATATCTGTCTTTATCGTGAGTGAATGTGGCCATAGCTGTCTCATTAAATTTGAAAGCTTTTCCACAGTACATTCGTCGTAAGCTTTATTGGTTTTCTGTAATTAAATAAAACGCAATCTCCCAGTTTTGTTTATTTAAGGTTTGGATTTTGGTTGAAATTGTTGACTTTCATATGGTTAATGACTTTCATAAAGAAGCACACGTTTCTTTTTTCAACAGAAACAGAAGGTGAAATTTATTTAACTTCGGTCAGTTGTAACACAACATATCAGAATTATGCTCGCAAGATTTTTGATAAGTTGAAGATATTCTGGTTGTGTGTTTTTTAAATTTATTACAAAAACATTAGAACTAAAAACTTGAAAAAAATATGTCATATACGGACAGTTCATTGAGAGGTGAAAATGGGACAATTATATTTCAATAGAGTGTATCTTAAACGGATTTCATGTTGAAATTTGCTTACTGTAATCACGAGAGGTTTAAAACTAATAAATCTTTTAACTCATCATATTAAACAAGTGTCTAGTCAGCAGAAAGTTTCCGTCATTGCTCTGATTAAGTCGTCGAAAAAATAATTACGAAGCAACTTTCCTAGTAACAGAAGAAAATTCTCTCTAAATGCTCAACTAATTAACTTACTTTGTCATCCATCTATCCATCAACTAATTAATTATTTCCTATCTATCTATTTTAATTAATCAATGAATCCATAAAAAATAAATTTGTTTATGGTCTTTAGGCAACTTTTGCTATGGCCAGGATATGGTTCGTCCGGGAGAGGATATTGGAATTTCACCAGGACCTAGTTTGAAGGTACTATCCTGGCATTTGCCTTGTATGAGTGACGAAAATCCCTGAGGAAACCTCAGTCATGATGAGTGGTCACTGGAATCACTCCCAGGACCTTTCGATTTCTAAGCCAACGTCCTAAGATTATTATTTTAATAACTATTTTGTTTTTGAACTCGTGAGTACTAGTAACATCAGTATCACTATAATTTAACTTGTTTACTGTAGTTCTTTTTTCCTCCCGAAAAGTCAACCATAGAAAAAATAACTTAAGTAACCACTATCGTGGGGTCAAGATTGACTCCATACCTCCCCCACGAGCACACAAGACGTACATTTTACAGAACACGTGCGGCACTAACAAGAACTCAGAGCGTAGTGAGAATACACAGGGACGAGAAGTTCAGCAAATGCAATCTCTCGTATGTAGCATTGAAATTATGATCGCTGGGGTCAAATATGATATGACCCCCATGATAGTAGTTGGGGGTAAATCAGTGAATTAACATATCAACGTAAACAGCTGATCAAATACCAACAAAATTTACAATAATTGAGAGTACCTTCCCTCCATTTCTTACAAGGTACATTCGCAAAGTGCCTTACAGATATTTCTTAATATTAAACAAAATTCAAAGTTCCGCTGGTCCCAATTGGCGTTTTACTAATTTTAGCGCTCCATAGCGGTGATTTGTATATTTATGAGTATTCAAAAGTCAGTGTTTTCATCGTAATAGGTGTTAAGCTCGGACAGATTCAAACATAAATAAACATCACTAATGAAAATATAATTTGAATTATTACACCACTGTTACAAATAAATTATTAAGATTTAATTTCTCTTTCACTTAGAGATTATTTTCATCTTTTAATTTCCTTGCAATATCAAAAAAGAAGGCATAATGTGTGTTACTTGCTCAAGCTCCATTTGCTAAGCGCCTGACGGATATTGGTAATTTATTGATTAAGACTGTCCTGTTGCACACAGTGTTTATGGTATTACTTTGAGCTGCCCATAGCGGTAGTTATACATGTTTATGAGTTTTAAACCAGACTTGTAAGTGTAAATATATACGAGCAAAAGCACCAGAGGTGCAAAATCTTCAGCCAAGCTCTTCAGCCCTAAAAAGTTAAGACATGGAGGATGGATGAGCCAAGTTCCTTGGCGACAACATGTAAGAGGGACACTGGAAATTGACGCGAGGTGGCAAGGTTATTAATCTTCAAGCCATAAGACTGGTGGCGGTCCTGAAACCAACCACGTCCGCCATGACCAACCCTAAGGCTCGAACATCATGAACCTTACCTGCTGCTGCTAAGGAACTTGGTTTATCCACCTTCCATTTCACTACTTTTTAAGGCTGACGAATTTGGCTGAACTTTTTGCATCTCTGGTGCTTTTGCTCGTATATATTTACACTTACAGGTCTGGTTTAAAACTCATAAACATGTATAACTACCGCTATGGGTAACTTTTTGCATCCCAGCTTTTCATACGTTTACTACGTCTATATATACTCGCTTCGCTTCGCTGGAGGCGGTATCTCCAGACTCCTGTGGCGGGCTGGGCCCCAACTTTAGTTTTGAGGGCTTCTCGCCCTTTATTGTAACCAGAATCTCCGGGAGGTTGCGCCTCATGGTGCAGATTTGCTCGCATACTCCCCCACGGGAAACTTCACCCCCATAGGGGAGGATTGCCCCATTTATTGTAACCTACTCATGATGATACATTTTCATACCAAATACCGTTTGGAAAATGGGTTTGGAGCGACTATTTTGGTTTAAAGATGCCGACTTTTGTAACGTTTTCTTATATTGTCGTGACATACTTGTGATAGTACACCTTGATACCGAATTTCATTTCTCTTGCTCGAACGATGTGGAAAATGACTTTTGGGCGGCCATTTTGAATCCAAGATGGAGACATTTTCAAAAATGTAATATTTTCCTTAACTATTCTTGATAATGCCACACCGTTATGCCAAATTTTGTATCTCCTGCTCAAACGGTGCGGAAAATGGATTTCTGGAGTCCGCCATTTTTAATCCAAGATGGCGTCTTTGGAGACAATTTGTAATATTTCCGTAACTTACTAGTGATGATTTAACCTCATATCAAATTTCGTTTTTGTAGCTGCTGCCGTTTATACAGTATTCTCTAAAAATTTCATTTTGGCGGCCGTTTTGAATCCAAGATGGCAATTTTTTCAACATTTTGTCATATTTTCTTAACCTACTACTGATGATGTACCTTCATACCAAATTTTGTTTTTCTAGCTCCAGCCGTTCAGGTTGTGTATTCTTTGAAGTTTTACATTTGGCGGCTATTTTGAATCCAAGATGGCGACTTTTTTCAAAATGTTAACATTTTCCCTTTACCTACTTATCATCGTCTACCTTCATGCCGAATTTCAACTTTCTGGATTATTGCGAACGCCCTAAACAATATGATGAGTTAGTTGGTGAGTGGGTGGGTCGATCAGTGAGACTAAAATACGCAGATTTCAAGAGTCCACAACTCGAATATACTTCAAGCTACGAATATGAAATTTTGCACAGTTGCACATATTCGCTATCAACTTTTGTTTCTTTATTACATGCTTCTGGCAGTGCTGACGTTTTGCGACGCAGAACTTCACTGCATGCACGGCAATAAGTACATGACAATAAGCACATTAGATGAATGATTCATTTGCACAGCTGGGACTTGAGCAACTCGAATCTTTGTGTTTCCAAAGAACAATGTGAGGGGCAGCAAACAAACCACAATTAACGGGGAAAGGAGACGTTTATCCAGGCATGTTTAATCATGTTTTCAAATATTTGAGGACTGAACTGATTATGAATAAGTGTGTGAAGGTTGATGATAGCATTTTGACTCTAGAGATCTGTATCAATGTAATCGAGCAAGATAACAAAAGTGTTTGGCAAAATGTAATAAATATCCATACGTTCTTTGTAACGGTAGTGTCATAATTCAAATTACTTCTTCATTACTTATGTTTATTTATGTTTGAATGTGTCCGAGCGAAACACCCGTTACGATGGAATCCCTGAGTTTTGAAGACTCATATACAGATGCTTATCAGAATAATGGAAACACCTGAACGAAAGTGCAACTTACCAGATTAATATGGTGTCGGGCCACCTTTCGCCTTCAGAACAGCCTTGATGCGACGTGGGATGGAGGCATAGAGGTCGTGAATGGTAGCAAGTGGAATATTACACCATTCCTCGTGCAGGGCATCGGCCAGTTCTGTGAGAGAGGATGGAGGTGGAAATCGTCGCCGGAGTCGTGTTTCCAAGATGGACCACAGATGTTCAATTATGTTGAGATCTGGGGATTGGGCGGGCCAGGGGAGGTGTTGAACTTCATCCCGATATTCCTCAAACCACGCTGCAACAACTCCAGCTGTGTGAATGGGTGCATTATCATCCTGGAATATGGCGTCATTGTCCGGGAACAACATCCGGACCATAGGATGCAAGTGGTCTCCTAAAATTGTGACATAATCGTTGGCAGTGATGCGTCCACGAAGTGTGACCACAGGACCCAATGAAAACCATGATATTGCGGCCCACAGCATCACCGTGCCGCCGCCATGTTTCACAGTTGGGCGGAGACACTGCAGATCATACGCTTCTTTGGGCGTTCTCCACACATAAACACGGCCCGTGGTTTGGAATAGGGTGAATGGTGACTCATCCGACCATACCACACGTTTCCAGTCGTCAACGGTCCAAGTTGCATGGTCGCGGCACCATTTGCGGCCTGCTAAAGCGTTCTGGTCCCTGATGAGAGGTTTGGCCCGTGCAACACGACCCCGTAAGTTCATGTCATGTAATTCGCGGCGGACTGTGATTGTCGAAACAGGTTGGGGGAGGTGCTGATTGAGTTCCCCCGTCACTTGCGCCGCAGTGGCACGACGGTTCCGCGTGACAATGCGCTTTAATACCCGGCGTGCCCTGTCACTGATGCTTTTCTTCCGCCCACTGTTCCGCTTCCCCGATGTGGTTTTCCCGTGTGTTGTGTAGGCCGTCATCACCTTCGACACTGTCCCTGGCGACACACCTAACACACTAGCCACTGCCGTCACACTCACTCCACATAACCGCGCACCAACAATTTGCCCTCTTTGAAACTCTGAGAGGTCTCCCATTTTACACTACCTCCGTCTGCTGCAGCCACTGCACACTCCTGTTCCACGACGCCTGACGTAGTATGGAGACCGACCTAACACACCACCACCAGCAGTCCGGCGCTGCGGTCGCCACGACACCACTGCCAACCCATACATCTGACGTGTTGCCAACTACAGGTGTTTCCATTATTCTGATAAGCATCTGTATATTCAAATTATCGGCTATGGTCCGCTTAAAACTAGTATAATTACCTATTGGGATAAGCAGAACTTTACATTTTTTCAATATTAAATCAATATCTATCAAACATTTCGCGAATGTACCTTGTTAGATATACTGAATACGTTTACCAAACATCTAATGTTTCTATGGTAACAGATCGTTTCAACTTAATATTTGTGTATCATGTGACAATGCGGGAAAGAGGGACAAGTAATAAAGGAGATTTTAAGTCATTTAAAGTGTAATCTGATTTATTTCGGTAGACATCAAGGAAAAATATTTTTGAGACTATTAGTATAATACGTTATAATAATAATAATAGTTGAAGTAACAGCAGAAGTAGTAGAACTAGTTGTAGTAGAAAATGTATCTTTACTATTACTAATATTGTTAGTAAATATTATACATTGGAAGAGATAATAGTAGTAGTAGAGGCAAAGGTAATTTAGTATTTTTTTAAATTTCAATTATATCTATGGTCCAGATAGTTAGTTATGGCCTCTGCCCATGACAAATCTGATGGCTGACGTCCCATGCACCCCTCGGCGAGCAGAGAATAGCAAGGGAGCAACCAAGGTATTTTATAGGTACCACCCAGCATTGGACAAGTACAACAGAGCGGAAGTCTTGTAAATCGGGATCAGAATGACCGGCAGCAGGAACCAAACCTGATTTCCTTCTCAGCATTGTGAGTTAAGAAGATGTGATAGTGGAAATAGTAGCAGTAATGATTGTAATAGTACAATTAGTAGCGGTAGCAGTAATACAAGCAGTTTCAGTGGTTCTAATATAAAGAATACCTTCTTTATTTATTTTTTTATCACAGCACGCATAGAAATAGAAATACAAACTTGTACACTCTATCCATAAAAGTGGTTCGTCGTGTTTCTGCTAAGTCAATGGTAGAAATATCTCGATCAAGCACTGTACGTGGAATCGATTCCAGCTTTCAAATATATTCCACAGTCACGAGGCATTCTGTAAAGATGAATTAATGTATCATCTCAGCCTACATTTTATGAAATAGTATTCAACGCCACAGGAGAAATCAGGGCAATCATTACTAAATAATATTAATGATCTCCTTGTATTCAATGTAAGATGATTTGTATTTTCTGATTTCTCAGAAACTTTGGTCTTGAATTGTGAATTCCTCAGATTAAAACCAAACAAAATAGAAATCCTTTGATACACTTTCAAAATATGCATACTTCTAGAGTTACACGTACCCACAAATATGAAGCTGCTTCTTTACAAACGACGTCATATTTCTACATATAATAACCAAGGCTTAGAGAATCAAATCAAAGTTTCAAACACTACAGCTGTTTGAAGTAAGTGCATGATTCGAGCATCGCCGCATAGACGAGTCTCCCAAAGTCCCCAACGTCGCCCGCAATAATGTTAAAAATCTTCGGCCAGTTGCCTAAAAAAAAAAAAAAAAAAAAAAAAAGACAGGCAACTGAGTTGAATAGAACGTGACTAAGAAAACTTGGAAACCCTTCAGTTTTCAAAAATATTCGAGAGAAGAATACTTAGGAATTTGTTCTACTATTTTGCAGGTTTACGATCTGATTTTCAATAATAGTCGCAACGTGAATCTGCATAATAGTAGAGAACATTTTTAAGTATTCTTTGCTCAAATAATTTTGGAAACTAAAGGGTTTCCAAGTTTTCTTAGTCACGTTCCATTCAATTCAGTTTTCTGACTTTTTCGCCTCAACTGACCGACAATTTTTAACAGTGTTGAGACTGGTGCATACATGGGTCTCCTAAGTCCCGAAGTCGCGCGCCAGGAGTGTCGCATAGACGGGTCTCTCACCGTCTCGCGCCATTATTTATCGCAATATGACGTCAGAGTAGTCGCATTCCACTACAAAGGTTGGCCTCTGATGGTCCACAACTACTCATGTTTTGCAATTTTGAGGAACATGTTTCTTGTTTTGATGTGAGGAATGACCAACAATATTTTAAACTTTCTGTATATCGGGACGCATAAGGTTTCGAATAGCTCAATGCATGACATGTCTCTAGTAGGCCCTACTTGATATACGTACGTAACAAAATTCGAAACAATACAACGCTACCCACTTGCCTGTATCATGCTGAGTATAATAGTGCATAACGTGCCTATTCACTAAGAGAGATGATGCTTCTATTTTATACACATTTTCCGTTCACTGTTTCTCTGCCATTGTCTCCCTGCTGTTTAAAACGCGCCAAAATGCCTGTCTAGTTAAATTTCAACGCCACTCTCCTCTCTCTCTGAATTTTTTCTTTCTTCTTGGATTGCATTGGTTTCCTGTAATTACCCCATTCATTCAATTACCTCTTCCCTCTTTTTAACGTCCTTTTGTTTCACCACAGGATGGTGTTTCAAAGGAAGCAGATTACTAATGGAAGTACAACCACCCCCTCCCCTCCCTTCCTCATTTGTTTCAGTCCCTGTCATAATTTGTATGCACACACACATCCACACATAATGTAGATCAAGCCACCTCGCCTATCTATTCTTCGTTCAAAAATAGATACAAAAGCTTTGTCCTGAAATGTATGCAAACCAGATTGCGAGTCAGTAAAGCATGAAACATAGCTCTTAGGGGCACTCCTTTCTTTTCTTCGTTTTAAGTGTGACTGACAGTGTAAATGATTTTCTTTTGTTTCTAGTTTAGCATAATGAGTGTAGGAAATCTACTTTGTACGCGTAAGTATTTCGCTGTTTAGGTAAGAATGCTTTCCGTTACTACGTGAAAGAAAAGACTTATCGATATACTTTTAATATCATTTCACTTACAAAGAGAGAGACTAGAGAAATTTATCGCTGACTCTTGTTTGTGAATGAGTGAAACAAAGAGGATGAGGGCGAGTGTTCTATGACCTAAAGGTTGCTGGGCAATTTGAGCCATCGGTGGTTTGTCATTACCTTACATTGGATAGATTTTATCACATCCTCTAGACTAAGTTAAGAATTTAAAGATGGCTCTGAACCTTCTCAAAGCAACTCTCCTGATAGATATTTTATGAGTTTTACTTACCCGAGAATTGACCGACTAGCTTTTAACATAACTTTTTTTCGAATTTGAAATATTTCGGGGATAAAGATCGTAATCTTTACGACCCAAGTAGCTGATTTACTAGGAAAATGGTATATACATTATCTAATAGAACAACTTAGAATAATCACCAGAAAATTTTTTTTTAACATTGCTTTTTTTGAATTTGAAAGATTCGAGGAAAAATGGATACGAAATTCTTACGAATTTTAGAAAATTAATTAAGAGTTAAGACACATTAATATTAATCATGTTCACAAGTGTTTGACTTTCAGTACAATTATAAGTTTTGTGCATGTGAGAGTTAACTCGCAAGTGATAAAAAAAATGGCGTTTCTGTTTATGTTCACGGCTAGTAGCTACCAACTGGAGTGCCATCTATGAATCGTGTGAAATATGCCATCTGTTGTAGTTTAGTTTTCATTTTCAATTAATTTTTTATTTTCCACAAATTTCAACAATTTAAGGCTAGTGAATCATTATCAACAGCTTTACACTTTTTTTTGTTTTTTAACAAAGCTCGAATTTTCGCAGTATAAAACTATATTCTGCTGAAAATGTCAAGTTATAATTACATTGATTATTTCACATTGACAAAGAGTGGCAATTGTACTGACTATCCATATGTTTGAAAACAATTAGTCTTATTATATTTTATTGTTAATTAGTTTACTAAAATTGAAACAGTGTCGTAAATATAACGATTTTTCTTTGAAAATTTCAAGTACGAAAAAAGTTATATTAGAATTTCATTAGGGTTATAATTTTAGGTTATTATAATCAATATAAGTTGCTGCATTAGATAGTGTATATGCCATTCTTCCTGGCCAATTAGCTACTCGGTCCATTCCCGGGTTAGAGAACTTCGGATGGTAGTTGCGAGAAAGTGTCTACGTCGTTGCGTTGACTACAAGTTGTGGTTAGCGAGTACAAATTGAATATGCAAACCTGAAAATGGTAATATAAAATACATCCTACTTTGAAAAACACAAATACAAGAGTTTCAAGAAATTTTATAAACCCATTAAGAAATAGTATATATTGTGGTATGATTATAGTATAAACCGAAATGTTGATTGAGGGATGTCTCAGTTAGGCAATCCTATTCAAAATAATTACAGTTGAACTCTTAGGGTGAAAGAGAAATGTTTCGAAGAGAAAGACCACAAAAATGGCTGTGTACTAAACTTTCCTCCATATAAAAGGGTAGGTCATTATTTTTTGCTATTAGTTGCAAATTCAAGACTTAAATCGATAGTTGAAAGCAGTGACCACCTTGGGAATAGGAGACGACGTGTAGGTATTCCACATAAGTAATAAGACTCCGAAATTTGCTAACGTATCTGTAATATCATTTTTGTTTTCCGCTGTGTTTGAATAGAATGGTTGCCCCTGCTACTTGAAATGATATTAAGGATAGTCATAGTGAAGGCTGTGACTATTCTGTACTCACCAAGGACCACTCCAAACATTGGATCAATCGTACCTCATTTGATAAAGTTTTAGCTCCTGTTATCAAACTAAAGCAACCGAAAAGCTGGTCAAAACAGGAATATTTCGTTACGAAATTCATCATATTTAAGAATTTCTTTACCCATAGATCCGCTAAATTATATTTATAGCATGTAAAATATTACATTTTATATTGCATGATGTAAATTATTAATTTCGTGTACTGAATTGAATAAAGCTCAAACTTTTTATTATTTCGAAATTGTTACAGCTTAGCCTAGATAATGTGTACATTTTTTGCACTATATTTGTGTATAATGTTTTATTTCAAAGTCACCTTATCTATTATATTTTTGTTTTCAATTTCTTTGAAATACATGTACGTAGAAAGAAAAGCAATATTATTGCGCTCGCATACATGACAAGAAACATCATCATGGGCCTTCCAAGGAGGGAGCACCGCTTGGGGAATTTAGTTTGCGAGCAGGCTTCCTGTGGTAATTGTATACCCTTCAGTTATCAATATACGAAAATACTAGGGCGCACTATTAGGTCAGTTGCGAGGCAACATAGGTCAAAGTTTATGTAACATCTTAGATGCACTTCTTATGTCTTAAAAGGTTCTTCGCTATCATCTGCTCGTGTGGGTGAAGCAAAAGTGAGGGTAGCGCACGAGTGATTGGTTGTAGGCTAGAGACACGTTCGGTGCAAAACTTTTATCGATATCAGTAAAGCGAAGTTCATATGTTGTGAACTAAAAATGTGGTGTAGTTCATAGTATTTTCAAGAAAATTTCAGATAATTATTCTTATGAAGAAAGAGTTGAAAGTTGTTATGAATGAGACTCGAACCTGCGACCTCTCGCTCGTTAGCTAACCATGCTTTCACATTATCCACTCGAATAAGAGATTTACCCGCATATTTAATGCATAGGAGATATATCTAAGATGTCAATACCTGAAGGGTAAATTATTATCACTCTCAGTCTGTTTACAAACTAAAATTTCCAGACCATGACCCCATCCTTGTTAGTTCCCTTCCTATACAAGGAACTCTTTCAAACCATCATCTTTCTTCTTTTTAATTTACAACGTATAAAATTTCTTGAAGAACTTCTACGTGTTCGCAGAGATCTAGTAGGGTATTTCATTCTAAAGTTATATTTTTATCATCTACATCTCCCTCTCTCTCTCTCCCGCTCTTTCTTTGTCTATATATGTCTGTCAATGCTTTAGGCACTTTCTATTCTAGTCCTTTACTCTCTAGCAGACACACACATATAGACATATGGTGGATTCACATATTCACACACACATATAGATCACATCATACGGATTGAACATCTGCATTTCTGTCGCATCTTTTCATTCAAGACGAACGAAAGAAAAATGAAGAGCGGAGGGCTAAAAAAACAACAATGTTACATTCTACACAAATTTCTTTTGTTCAAATAATATTCCCTTTAAAAAATGCTCATATCCTAAACTTTCGTCCGTATTCTGAATATTATCTTCTTCAACATTTTCCCAAATCTCCTATAAGACCAGAGAGATTCTTTTGTCAAACTACAAAAAAAAACTGAAAGTAAATTTCATATCTTCTTGGTATATTTTTTTTCAGTAATAAGCAGGAAGTTCATATTTCAGTATGCATTTAGAATGTAATATTTGTCCAGTGAACTTAGGATTTATACTGAAGAAAAATATCGTGGGGATCATAAATGAAGAGTGCAGAGAAAGAAGGGGAAATATCAAAAGGTGATTTTTCATTATAAGCATTGTAAAATCTACCTCTCGCATTTACTTCCACATATACTGTGCTATAACTTGTAGATTGTTTATTAGGGTGGATCATTTTTTTTTTCAGATATTGGGTTTTGAGTAGTTTTCAAAAGTTGTCCATTGGTACGAAATGAAGACATGAAACGTTTTTGGCCGTTTCCAAAATTAGCCGGGGTCCGGCTAAATGTATTTTGATCCGGCTGTGTTTCGGCGAACAAACATAACATAACATTCTACATCTTTACCACGGTACTCAAACTCAACTTTCTAACTATTGGGGGTTGCACGCTAAATGTACCATGTGCAACCCCAACATCTATTTTTAATAAATCGGCCAAGCCTATCGTAATGACCAGCGTGTATAGCGAACACGTGGACATTGCATAAACAATAACACACATGTTTATAGAACAAACATGTGGTTATGCAAGTAAACAAATAATACATACACATTGGAGCAGACGACGGTCAACTCCTCAAACTAACACCAGATGGAGCAAATAACGGAAGACAGAGGAAGCTGGAGTCAAGTAGGAGAAGCAAGATTAACCACCCCTACATTCACCTTTAAAAAGGACCTGCACAGAGCAAGAGCCATCACTCGTTTCCCCCGGGTGGTCAGCTCCTCTCCTTCAACCGTTCGCAGTTTGCTAAGAAACTGGAACATCCTAGTACGTAGTTCGCTAAGGAACTGGTACTATCCCGCACAGGTAGTTCGCCAAGGAACTGGTGTGCATTCTCACACATAAGTCCTAACTCAACCTGTACGTAGTTCGCCAAGGAACTGGTACAAATACCTGGCACGCAATTCGCTAAGGAGTTGGTGTCATCCGCACACGTAGTTCGCCAAGAAACTGGTGTGTACTCTCGCCTTAAATATTCTCCGTACGTAGTTCGCTAAGGAACTGGTACAACTCCCCGACACGCAGCTCGCTAAGGAACTGGTGTCATCCTATTTTCCAGGATCTCTAACTGATCACTATTAAGTAAGACATCTTTAATCATTTGTAATCAGATAACTGTAAACTGTGTTCTTCGGGACGGTAATTTTGTTAACTTTGTTCTTGTATGTAAATAAAGGGTTGAGGGCTATAAACCAATCCCGTACATCTTTGACTCTACCAAATCAAAACTGAAGGGAACATTACGCTATTGTTTATGCTTTTGGATTGGAACTTTCCTGGGGGTTAGATGTCATTATTTATTACTTGTTAGGATTGTAGACGCATTTTTCAAAAAATAAACCTCCCGATTGTTTCCTTGTATTCTTGAAATGTTAACAACGTTTTTACTATTATAGTTTCTCATCACATAGTCGGGCATTGTAAAACTTAATAGCACATAAATAACACAATATCATGTTTTTAATACACGGCATCTCATCCATAATTTCTAGTTTGGATGAGATCCATAATTGCCAAAGTGCATAGCTAAACAACGTGAAGCCTGTTTACGAAAATATAGCCTGTTTAACAAAATATATAAAAATATATAGATAAACAGGCTATATAAAAATAGCCTGTTTAATAAAATACTCTAGTAATTCAAATATGATTTGTTTAAATTCATTTGAGTTTTATATAGTTCAAGATTGTTATTATTGTTATAATACACTTTTCTTTAGTCAGGTTTAAAGGGAATCCTATTTTCAGCTACTTTTGGGGTCTACCTTTGTTGATACTGGAGCCAAGTAATGTAGATTTGTGATTTTCTAACGACTTAAATTTCAACATAACACACTAAAAATATTGATATTATTCGCCCTAACAGAAAGATTGGTCTAAATTGATTTTTTACTAAATTCTATTTACATAGATTGAGGTGCAAAAAACATAATTAATAAAGAATGGACAAACTTGTACGAAACACTAATGATGACAATAGATACCAGAACTTATAGTAACTTGTATGGCTTACAATAGCAATTAGGTGTGGTAATTTGCATAAATCACGATTTCAGTACTAAAAAAAAACGTTTATTTTTAACAAACTGTTATTCTCTTTTATAAGCTACAATAGGGACAGACACTTTAACACGCAACAAAATGAATATGCAAGCGAAATGACAAGAAATTATTAGTATTTATTTACGGATATTTAAAGATATTGATGATTCTCCGAAAAAAAAAGAGTTAAGTACAGATTATTTTTTAGGATCTATTTCATAGATTTCCGTGGGATGTGTTTTATAGAACATGCTAAAACTGTGAATATGTTTTGGTTCTAATTTGGTTGCTTTAAGGCAGAAGATGCTTGCAAAATTTGAAGTTACGTAATACTTTCAAATGTGAAATAAAATGCGAATTCTGAAACATTAAGCTAACAAATTAATGTTTAGATTTTGACTTTCGATAGACATTGTCGGTTAATTTTCATATATTACGCACTATTTAACGAGCAAACGGAGCCTAGAATACTGGCTAAAATCGTTGAAACACGAAAATAGTTAACTTTTAAAATATCAATATTGTTCGGTCTGAGAGAGAGAGAGAGTTGTCCAAAGGTCATCGTATGAGCGTTGAAATGAGTGTATCAGCTTTCATATTATACGTAGTAGACGACTACGTTCAAGGAAAAAAAGAATTAGGTGAACGTAAGTGAATATGTGTGCTTTTCGACAGCGATACCAAAGGCAATTTCCAAGTTGACCTTAAGTAGAATATCGTCGTCTGAGAATAAGGTTCTATCTAACATTAAAATCCTATGTCGTTAGAACTTTATAATTCTCAGCCGACGATATTCTACCTAAGGTCAACTTGAAAATTTCCTTTGGTATCGATGTCGAAAATCACACATATTCACTTACGTTCACCCCATTCTTTTTTTCTTGAACGTAATCGTCAACTATGTAAAATATGAAAACTGATACGCTCATACGATGACCTTGGGACAACTCTCGCTCAGACCAAACAATACTGATACAGTGTTTCAGAATTTGCAGTTGATTTCACTTTTTGTAAGTATTACGTAGCTGTTATTTTCCCAATAAATAAGTAATGAACCATCATCTGTAATGCTAAGTTCTAGTCGCAGTGACCTCTGTTAGGATAGAGACACTTGACGCTTCCAAATCTTGTTTGTTTCGCCAGAGTAAATACTTTCTCCTTGATCCACAGTAGGGTGTTTGAATAGTTCAAGAAACTTATGTCAGTAAATTTAGTAAACAATATTCTTACAGCTGGACAAAACAAGGAATATGCGACGTGGAATTTTCGAGCAATGCACCCAGAATCATTTTGTGTTTTCTTATGTAAGCAGTGTTTCGGGTTGACAAATAGCTGGAATTGAGCTAAAGAGACAAAGACTGCAATATTTAAATTAAGGATGATACAACTTCTTCGTTATTTGCAACAGGATAATGAACGAAAGCTGTCAGAAACTCTAACAGCAACCTCTTTAATCACGCATTAGAATACTATTCCATACGATGTTAACATATTCTACGAGAGCTGCTTTAAACGTTACGTAAACGTCCGTAAATCGTAAAACTTCATCACTTACACTGAAGCTAACAGTTTAACGGACGACAAAAGCCATTCACCGAAAGGTCAATATTTTTGTTAACATCGTTCATTTATAAAGGAATTTAAGCTTGTAGCTCTCTCTCTCTTTCTGAAAATATCTTGCTATTCTTTCAAAATCTGAACTTAAAATTCTATGTTGGTGTTCCTGAAAAGGTATACCTGGAAATGGAGTGGTAATGGAAGATTAAATGTGGGTGGATATTTAGTTTCTCTAAAAGTAAGGAGTAAGAAGTGAAATGTTACAAAGGGCGATAAGGTAATCTTAAACATATGTCCATACAAATTTGGTAGATCGTAATGCATTTGAAGGCATGCACACTCACACCCACGTCCCAATGCACCCCCACACGTAGAGAACGATAAATATCCTCTGAAAAGTTCTCCAGAGATAATAATAACTTTCGAAATCTATCCTTCGTGCACCGGAGATAGGTATTAATAATTCTCCTGTGCCCCAAAGATGCACAAATACCTCGTGGAGAAGTTTCTCTGAGAGAAACATTGTCCACGAGTACAATTCTTTCTAATCTCCTAAATTTCTATATTGGTTTTTCGTTCTTCAAGAATTTTCAAAGTTCAAAAACTGTGAGGGTAAGTACGGAGCAGAGTTTCAATGTGTTACTTTTCAGTTGACAGAAACTGATTCAATTCTCGGTTTTGCATAGAACACGATTTTATCCCGTTCCAATCTTAATGCCACTGATCGGCGAATGTTGATTGGCTCTTTATAGACTAATTATATTTGTCACTAAATTATTTAACTACTCAGAGACATTGTGATAGTTGTAAGGTCAACATATTTAACGATACTACTGAAAAGAATGACAAAAAAAACTGGCAATATCCTTAAGTGTAAAAATTATCCTGATATGACTCCTACAAAACTTATCAATATATCTAGAAATGTTATATTATCCAGGATAGTTGTTTTTACCAGAGCTAGAAATTATTCGAGAATTTTAATGATGAAATGTAGATCAAACCACACATCTTCATCGTCTTCTAAGAAAGTCTCGAGATTTGTCAACATGTTAAGGATCTCGTTAACTTCATAATGAATAATGGCACAAAATGGATCACTATTTAAAATAATGTTCCGAAAAAATAAATAAATTACATTACAAAATGCGTTCTGTTCTACTGATCTATCGAAGACTAGAGCACGGGCGGATTCAATGAAACTTAAGTGCTATTTTATGCTATTTGCAATTGTGAACCAATTCTAAAAAAAGGCAAGAAATCGGGAACTTATGAAAAATGTAAAGGTAACTAATAAAGTATAAAAACATCGGAGGAGATATGCAGTTTTGAAGAAGATGGTAATTTGGATTCTAAAACAATGATAATGTCAATTTCTAACGCTATTTCTACAATTTTCACAC
>JAGDQP010002926.1:85178-92197 GCA_022664845.1 Lepisma saccharinum
GCATTTATGTGAATGTAATAAACACAACTACTCGAGCAGTTTACGTCACCAAGCAAAATTTCGCCAACCATTTCTGTATATATCCTTGCTTCTTTCCATACATTGTGGCAAATATTAAGGACAAGAAGGATGGGTTGTAATTGCACATTCGCTATTTCACTCGTAACACTCTGGTTCCTTCTAGAATGCTGAGAGAAGAAAAGATGTCGGCAATAGATACTTTAATGGTTAAGATAACACCGATGTACTGGATTTAATAGCTGTTTTAATCGCCTCCTGGTGGTAGCGTTAGTAATCCTAACTACTCGAATTGTTCACCATTTTCATCATTACCCGCCTAATCCCTTGGGCAATTATCGAAATAAACAAACGAATCGTTTAACGGCTATTAAGTAGCTTCTACTGTTGTTTGGTGAGTAAATAGTTAGAAGGGAAATTGAGATTCTGTGGTAGAAATTACTTTGTGTTTAACTTGCCTATGATAGATGTCTCAGAATTATATAGTTTGCTACGAACTTACGCAGTTAATCTAAAGTTACTCCTTTGGTCTACAATTTATAACATTAGATTCCGTTCCTTTCGTGTTGAATAAGCTCTCAACGCTCTTCTAATCTTGCAACTTGAGTTGAGGAATTAATAACTTTCTTATTTCTTTGGTAATAGTTTCGTAAAATACGAATTCCTTCTTATTACGTTGTACTTAGTTCAGATCGGAAGATTAAATTGTTGTTGTTTTGTTGATGGAAATGACTGAAGTATTTGTTGGGCCTACTTCGTTTAATTTTGTGTTGTTCTTTGTGAGGCTTCGTTTAATTTTGTCACTACATTAAGGATAGAAAGTATCAATTTTGTACTGCTATACCGAGACGCTAACCACATATATTTAGTTCAATAAGTTTGCCTTACATTCGCTTGAGCTCAATATTTTTGCTGCACCACCAGGACCACTACCACTACCACCAGAGCTAAAATGGATCAAGTTTTGGACCAGATCTTCGGGGCGCCGCGTCCATGTTTGGGACTCATCCTGACCCGGTGACCCGATTTTGGCCCGATGACCCCGGGATGAAAACAAAGGTTTTAATTCTTTCCTTGCGGCTTTTGGCTTCTGTACAGTGTTTGTTTCAGTGCTGACAGAGAATGGGGTATTATCTGATAGACCACCAAGAACACGACACGGAAAATTTCCTAAAGTAGGTAAAATGTAGTCGCCGCATCGACAGGTCACCTATTTCCATGTCAGACAGGGTCACAGGGTCATCAAAAGTGACCTGGTTTCAGCTCTGATCCCTCATCTCCTCCACCTCCTCCTCCTGCTACTACTACTAATAAGTGAAATCTAGTCGCTTCATAATAGTGAAGAAATAAGCTTGGAAGCTTTTGAAATGACGATATAGAGAACAACGCATAAGATCAGTCTGATAAGATACTTAATAAGGAAGATCTAAAAAGGAATAGATGAAAAATGAGCAATACTTGAGATAGTAAGTAAGAGAAGAAGAAACTCGTTAAGACATTTTTGTTACTGGATTACACAGTAATGGATAAAATTGAAACTATGGTAGGGAGGAATAGGAGAAGCGAAATCTGGCGGAAGTAGCTTCTTCACAGCGTTAAGAAAGATTAATCTTACGCCCAGAGGCAAAAGAAGCAGAAAATTGGGACGAATGGAGAAGATTTAGTAGGGTCACTTCTACAATCGACCGCTAAAATTCTGCTCAGCGCTAAGTTGAGGCCAAGTCTGATTTTGGCCAATGGGAGTACGCAAAATAAGAGTTAGCCTCAACTTAGCGCTGACTAGAAGTTTAGCTGTCGATTGTAAAACTGACCCTTAACGTGTACTTGAGGAATAACACTTGTGGCTGAATACTAATAAATTAATAGCAAAACAATAAAGTAATAATAAATCGTAATCAAAACAGTTGATCTATCGTAAAACAGTGAAAATGTAGTATAACAAATTTTAGAAGTTATTTAATTATTTACGAAATTGATTTCGTACTTATACAATAATTAGCACAATTTTACAAACTTCCTCAGTAATTGTTGGTCGTAATAATTGCAAACACAATATAATTTTATTATTTCTCTTCTGTAGGGTGGGAGCCGGACAGATGGCGCATCACGTGATTAATGAAGACGGAATAGTCCGTTGGAGACAATCTTTTACAGTTTAAGAGAAGACATCAGATGAGAAAGAAGTAGCGAGTTGTGTTCCCGGTAGATCGAAAAATTGAAAGTAGATTATTACTTTAAACTTGTAAGGCATATTTATTAAGTGAAATATTTTTATAAGATAAGGTAAAATGAATTGTATGGGCGGTAACAGCACTATGACTTACGCCCTTCCCGAAATATTTTTATAATCACTATTTTGCACACCTTTTAGATCTCATGTAGGCACCAATTAAGACTGTTTCAAAGGCATATTTGAGAAGCTTGCCATCTACTCTCCTGTAGCTGTTGCCAAAATTTAAGGCTGTACTGCCTTCTGGTTAAGTATCTGAAACAACTCATCTCGACGGAGTAGAGTAACATGACGCACCTTTATCTGTTATGTTAACTGTTCACAAGCTCAGCAAACCGTTCCAGAATCTCAGTAAGCCGTCATATTATCCAGTTAAAATTAGAAAGGAAGAAATAATAAGCCATCTTCCAACATCACAAGACAGCACATCCAGTGGTACTACATGAGAAAATAATTATGAAGAAATGTCTCAAAACGATTCACTGAACTCATTTCTACCAGTTCCTACTTCACTAATACCAAAAGCATTGGAAAGATGGCTAATATAGACTTTTATATTATGCGAGGTACTGGATTGAAAACAAAAAAGTTTGTGGAAAGAAAATTCAAGCTTCCAAGCGGATTGTGTACAAAAGACTTGCTCTTCATCATATTGCCATCTGCGACTTTGTTTATGTTTACGACAGTGACGATTCCATTATTGACATTTAGAAAAGGTAGTGGTGGCTCCCGTCCCGTGTGCACTTTAATGTGACCTCAATTTGAATACAGGGCGTTATTACATGTCTATAGCAGACTCAAAATCTTTTTGGTCACGTGATCTGGTTCATGGTCATTTGGCTGCCATATTCGATTCAGTGTAGCGGATTGGACAATTTTTTGAGCATTCGTAACTCAGCTATTCCTTAACCGATTTTGATAATTCTCTTTAATTGGAAAGTGGAACTTTAGTTATCACAATATTTTTCAAATTCTCAGCCAATTTAGGAGAGAAAATCGAAAACAAAACACGAAATTTTATAACGCTCTGTTTACTTATTTCTGCAATTCTCTCAAACAAAGGTAACAAATTTGGTATTTTACAAAGAGAGAGAAAAGATACAGAGTTTCATAAGCTTTAATTTGGTGTGCAATACGTTGTAGTTCTTTTCTAAAATGTACCTGGTAAGAAAAACTTGCAGGCATATATGCCTGGTAAGTTCCTCACATGTATCTATCTCCTAATTTAGCTAGTTGAGCACTTCCCTACCTTCTATTTTAATGAGTTCTTAAGGATTTCTGCAATTTTTAACATCTCGTTTCCTTTATCCTCTGGATCTTCCAAAGCTTTTAAGACTACCATGTTTATTAAGATAAAACACAATGACTATTCGCTCATTTTCTACACATGTTCGACTAATTATTTTCCAAATAATTCTGCTAGAGTCATGAATTTGATTCGAACCTTCCTTGCAAAAACCATGAAGTCAACATCATTTACTTTATGGTTCGTTTAAAATAATGTGGT
Organism: Lepisma saccharinum; assembly: GCA_022664845.1. Lineage (NCBI taxonomy): Eukaryota > Metazoa > Arthropoda > Insecta > Zygentoma > Lepismatidae > Lepisma > Lepisma saccharinum. The sequence continues at coordinate 88,934 of JAGDQP010002926.1, forward strand.
AACTTTTCCCCCTCCTAATGCAGACTCAAGGCTTTTGAACAATTCAATCAGTCATTGTTAAAAGTGGATTTGTGCTATTAAAAATACCCTTAATAGGACATATCCCCTTTTCACAATCACTGGTTCTATTGTCCTTTCTCTGTCAGGTACAGTACTCCAAGTGGGGGGCACGAGAGGTACGTCGTATCCTTACCTTTTTCATTTTGGATTTGGCTTACCGCTAAGTTTTTATTAATGGAAGCTTATTCAATAGTCAATCGCCGCCACTAGGTGCAAGCGTACCCTTACCTTTTCTAGTCACTTCTGCAAGAGTTCCCATACCTTTCAGATAACCATCACTCATTAAGGAAAGGAAAGCTTCGTTGATGTCATTTCATAGGTCAGAAAGTGCTTTATAAAGTATAATATCTGATAAGTTATAAAAATGATGTATTTTATAAATTAAGAATTAGTTTTGATTAACAACTATAGCCGATTATTGTCAGGTAATTGAAGAAGAGACAACTGTTTACACTGTTATTTTGGTTTTATATTTTTTAATAGATAATACTGTATTTGATAATGAATTTTTGAGATGAAAAGAACTATTTTGTAAATAGCAGTTGTAATATGTAATTTGTAGTAGATTACTACAGGGTTTTACCGTTTGAGATACGAGATCTGGACGTTATGAAAATATATAAAGCAGCCGAATAGCATAAGAATATAAGTATCCAAATTCAAGGTAGGCTAGATATCGAATGATATTGCGTTTGCATAGTAACGTCATAAGGAAACGTACATAGTTATGAATGATAATAAATATCAGATATATTCAAAATAATAAAGTATTTTGAATATTTGGAACATATAAGGTCATGGCTAGTGTTTAGCATTCACACCTCGTATGATAAAAGCTAGTGAACCTTGAAGAATGCTTCCGTAAATTGAATGTTGGAAGTAAACATAGTAATACTACATATACATGATAATCTTTTAAATAAAATATAATAAAAAACAATATCCTCTGCATCGTGCTACATCAATAATCCAAAGACCCTTTGTAGTTTCTTTTTAAACATTAACCTCAGTGTTTTTTACAGTTTTTAATGTTTGGTAGATTCTTTTTATAGAGTGCATTATTGACTTGGATTTTCAACAAACGTCTCTCTCACAAAAAGTTGAATGACCTTATTCACCAATTTATGTTCAGTTCAGTTGGAAGTGACTGCATTTTACTTCTATCTTCATTTTCGTAATGATATTTGTCAGATATTTCCAGAAGTATCAAAAAGAGTTCTTACTTACCCAAGAAACCTTCACATATTCCTCATAATAACCAGTTGTAGCTTTTAAAAATGAATGATGGACAGAGTATTCATCTTCATAAATGAGTCCACATCTCTCTCTCTCTAATACACTGACAAATCTGTACCTTTTCAAGTTTGATAAGGCCATAAAGCAGAACAACTTCATTCCTCCTCGTACGTCCAATGGTATCTCCTTGCTCTTTTGTTGGCCTATTGTCATTTCGTGCAAGAGCTTGATACGGAGGTACACTACTTTCTTTTTGAATATTAAATAGCAAACCACCGTTCTTCTTAATAAACAGTATGAAGAAGATTAGTAAATTGCACACAGCCTTCCAAGAAAATGCTACCCTATCACGAGTAATTAGTTTGGCTGAAGACAAAAACTTATAAAAACAGCTCCCATTACAACATTTATGTACAAATTCCAATGTCTGCTCTTGTCAAATATCTCAGTATTGAAAAAATATTAACATCAAACTGGTACGAACATTTGAAAATGTCACTTTGATTGCGTTTCACCTCTCCAAACGTCTTGTGTTTTTGCATCATTTCTGTGATTAATTCGGATGTATTCTCCTGTAAGGTATTTTTTATACAGTCATTAAACTTTCCATCAGTTACTTACAAGTTCCTTTCATATCTGATGGGCTCTGTTAGAAGCAAACGCTGTAAAGCTTCAGCACATATTCACAATTCGTTTATGCCCCTTCAATGATGTTTCCCAGAAAGAACACTTTCTAGCACATTGGGACCAAATGTTTGTTTCAACAAAATCATTATTCACTCTACTTTCCAAGTATTTTTAAATATATGACATTACCTCTTCTGCAAAATGAAAACCACCAGAGCCTACAAATATATTTAAATATTCATCTGGCTCAAAAATATTGTCTCGCGCTACCCTGTAAACTCCCTTAGCAACCCAAAGTGTACCTACTTTTAGATTTAACGATAATAACCAATCCTGAAAATCTTCATATAACTGTATATTGAACAAGGGAAATCTTCTCGTAGGATACTGTTGAATAAGATCCAAGATGTGATTTGAGTTTCAAATTTACCTTCTTGTATTACCAGATAGTGATGGCACATACTCCCTATCATGTCTGCTCGATGTGCTGGTAAAACTGAACTTACAAGGTCTGGTTGTTCTTGCATGTAAAACTCTTTCGAAACTTCTCCCCAGTACTTGGGTTTGAAATGTATTTTTGATCTGTTATCAAGGCAGGGCACAGTGCAAAAAGCGCTGACTTGAGAGTTCTGCATTGAAAATTGATTAAGAATGTTCTCAGGTTATTGTTATCATTAGTTTTGCCTTCGAATATGACCATCACAGTGTCATCACTGCCCCAAATTCCAGAAGGGGTATTCTGTTGATCATCAAAGTTAAACATGGCTGCTTCAATTTCATTTTAGTTATATAGCCAATTATAGAAAACAAAAACATATTGCACGATCTTTTGTCTCGATTAAATTCTGCTTATCAAATTAAAGCCTATGAAATTCTGCATCTTTTCTCTGTCTTTGTAAAATACCAAATTTGTTACCGTTTTATGAGAGAATTGCAGAAATAACTGAAGAGAACGTTGTAAAATTTTATTTTCCTATTTGCTCGGAAATTGGCTGGGAATTTCATAAACATGATGATAACTAAACTTATAGCCAGTAAGCGACTCTTTAGAAGAAAAAAAGAATCATCAAAAGCGGTTAAGAAATGGCTGAGTTACGAGCGCTAAAAGAAATTGTCTATCCGCTACATTGAATCTAATATGGCGGCCAAATGACCATCAACCAGATCACGTGCCCAAAAGATTTTGATTCTGCTATGGATATGTAAAAACGCCCTGTATTCAAATTGAGGACACATTAAAGTGCACACGGAACGGGAGCCAGCGCCTAGACTAATTAAAAATGCATGTATTGAATGCCTAGATCTGTATAAAAAATACAACGTTTATAGAGGACTGGACAA
>JAGDQP010002927.1:5189-26497 GCA_022664845.1 Lepisma saccharinum
AAAATCTTAAAATTGAGAGTCCCTATCTACTAAACAAATAAAGCTATATTCAAAATTACTTCAGATTTGAATATCTTAACACAATCTAGTCTAAAACGATGTCACATGACCCACTTCCCATGACAAATGCTCAAGCAAATTCCAAGATGGCGGCTTTTAAGATAGATGTCATGATTCGGATTCTCATCTCCCACATCTGGTAGCGCATTAACCATGTTACTTCTGTTCAATATTTTGTCTCACTTCCTTCACGTGTTTTCGACTTACAACGTTGTTAACAGTCATTTGTACTGTACAGTATTGGTCAGTTTGGGGAGCAAGATAGCAATTCACAGATAAATATTCGTCCTTTCTAATCTCAGTCTATCACAATCTTCAGGAAGAACATATTTTCGCACCAGAATTTTGTTCGAACAAAAGACCTTTCCTAGTTAGTAGTCACCTATAAGTGTTCTCATCAGGTTCTTTGCTATTTGAACTCATTGCGAGATTAATATAATATGCTTCAATAATAAGTCTGAACATAAATGTAGATAAATAAAAAAGATCCTATAATTCATTAGATACAATTAGTATTTTAAGGGAATTCGCAAAATTAAGAGCTAGAAATGTTAGTCTTTAATAATTGAAATTAACATTTGTATAAATAAATCACAGCCATATTCAATCCACTAGTGGATGAGGCCTCTCCCCGAAGGGAGGAGTTGATCTACTGCTCCACGCTGACCAGACGGGTTGGGAGAGGAGAGCCGAAGCTCTCACTGTGATCGCCACTGTCTTTTATTCACAGTAGCTAGCTAATTGTGCTCACGATGCTGGGTCAACACCGAAATTTTTGAGCCGCCACCGGGAATCGAAAGCGGGACCGCTCGCACAGAAGTCGAGCGCGTTACCGACTAGGCTACGCAGGAGCTCTAACAGTTGTATATATTTTCATTAAATTGCCTATATTTAAATTATAGATTTTTTGTAATATGTTAAAGGAGTGTGCTTTTGCATGTTTTTAAATGTTATTAGTTCTTTTTCTCGTATTATTGTTTGTGCACATTTAGTACTCAAATACCCTTTCATGATTTTGAACTGCTATTTTTCTCTTTGAAAAGCATTTTTAGTTCAGTTTATTTAGGTTCTGTACCTTTATATAGATGTTTGGTGTATGAGTTCATTTCTTTTTATCAATAAATCATAAAAATTGTATTGTTTGTTTATTTACAAGCTACTGATAGCTTGCCATATGGTTTGTGTTATCTTAATTTCTATAAAATTGCTTGAATAAATAAGCTCTAAGCCTATGTTATTACCAAATTGGTGAGAATTTCAGGAAATAGAAGCTCGTTTACACTAAAATTAATTAAATATATCTCATGAAAGTTATCAATGAAGGCGTGATGGGTGGCGAAGAAGGGGGTGCCGAAATTAATCTTCGCTTGTAGTAAAATATACCCTTCGGCTGGTCCTGGGAGAGATAGTCTTTTTGATTTTGTGGGCTATCAGCGAGATTCATGTTTTATTTTTATTTATTACTTTCCCTTCAGCTTTGGCTTAGCTGCCTTTGGCTGAAACTGGTCGAACTCCTTTCGATTTTGCTGATGAGGAGTCTAAGGTTGTTTCTGGATTTAATATTGGGTATTGCGCAGGGAGGTTTGATCTTATTTTAATATCATAAAATGCTAGAATTTTATTTATGTTTTTATTGCTGTTATTTTCTTTCTTATTTTCCCTCTTAGGGTAGTATTTATATTTGAGTTCAGGGAACTCTTCCTCGATTTCGTTGTGATAAGTTAATGTATCTTGCTTCAAAGACTTTTCTGCATTTGTCATTACATTATATATTGTATCTTCCGCCGTTGAAGCTTTTTATGATTCCTCTTTTAATTTAAGTGTATTGTGTTTAGATTTTTTAAGTTCTTAGAGTTTCTTCTCCTCTGTAGTATGTTTTCAAAACATATGCTTATTATCAGTCAAATAACTTTCTTTTGCTAGTAAGAAATATAATATTGTGAGAAGTTGAGTAGGGAATAGGAAATATATAAAGTACACTACTGTTAGTGGTACTGTTAAGATGTACGGGTCTTCTACACTGGTAGGGCTACAATTCAGGTCAATACTGATACTACACTTCAGAAGATTACTTCGTTGACAGGGTAGAATTGAGGGCCTCGAATTTTTCCTTTATGATAAAATTATATAATTATAAAAAATAGGATGGATATAACTCCCCCTAACTTGCTAGGAATAGATCGGAGAATGGGATATGAAAAAAATAACATTCTGGTTGAATATGGACTGGAGTTACTAGATGGTTTGCTGGGATGAAATTTTCTGAATCGCTCAGCATGAATGGATTTCATAAGGACACCATTATAAGGGATATTATTATGATTAAAAATACAATAAAATGTTTAGAAAAGTAGAATTGGTGATAGAGAATGTTAAGTCCTAAAGGGTTATTTGAGCCTGTTTGGTGAAGGAATAAAAGGTGAACTATGGATATGGCAGCGACGATGAAGAGTAGTATGGAATGGAAGGCGAAAATCGGGTTAAGGTGGAGTTATCTATTGCAAATGCTCCTCAGATTCATTGGACAAGTATTGTGCCTAGGTATGGAATGGTGGATAGAAAATTAGTCATTACTGTTACCCCTAAAAAAATTGATCTCAGGAAGAACATACCCAATTAATACTGCTGCTATAACTGTTAAGAGGATAATGACTCATACTATTTCTTTCATGTGTGTAAATATTGTAATGTTCCACGTGCTTGAACACGAGTTTCACATTCGCAGTGTAAGCATTGTAGTAGCATGAGTACTACAAATAGTAAATATGTGTAAAACAAGTGACGCAATGTAAATAAACAGTGTAATACAAACAAGCAGACAAGAACACCAGTTTCTCCAAAGAATCAACAGACGGAGCCACCATCAATAGAGGAGGAGAATGGAGGATCACACTGGAAGAGGAAAAAACCCGAGGCAACCTTATAATCCATCACTAGTCAGGGTGGTCGCCTCTACCTTAACTTCTGCATACACAGTTACCTGTCGGACTGGTATGCTCCTTCTAATCCAGCACATACAGTTAGCTGTCGGACTGATGTGCTACTCCTCAACCTGAGCACACAATTAACTGTCGGATTGGTGTGCTTCCTAACTCAAACCTTGTACACAGTTGGCTGTCAGACTAGTACAGCTATGGACATAAAGTTTGTCGCATGTCTATAGCTGAGATTTCTTCTCTCAAAAATAAATATATTGAAGCGTCGTATAAATTCACTGACTTGCAATGATAAGCAGAATTGCGTAACGTATTTCTTTGAAAAATATTGTCCTTGTATATAGCCAAACAAGGGTAATATACAATAAAATTAAATTTTGCGTCGAAAAAAATTGTAAGTTCAAAAATCCCAGCAAATTGTAAAGTTCCCTCATTTTCCCCCCGCAAGGGGATTATTTTGTAACCTAAGGGGAATTTTTAATTCTAGGCTTTGCTAACAAATTAAATACTTGATTAATTTAATGAAGACAATTATTTACGACGTAGATGAGGATCAATTGTATTAAAAATAAATTACCACATTTGTATCTTTGAATAATGTAACTCAATTTCGGTTCTGTAAACCCAAACTGTTATAAATAAATGTCAAATGAGATACTTTTCCAAGAATTTAGAAAACATCTAATCTATTAATGACAATCACTGCCCTCTGTTAGTAACTGAATGAACTACATGATTTGTCCAGTTATTTCTACCGGTATTTCAAATTTAAGTGTGCAATCAGGGCAGATATTAATAAACTTTTTAATTTTAAATAACTTATAATAAAAAAACAGTATATATTTTATCTTGTCAGATTTCGCGAAAACCGTTTTTGAAAACCTTGCGTTAAAAGGAGAGGCTTCTTGAAACGTTTGTTGGATGGGTAATAAAATAAAACTGTCATTTCATATACATTTCTAGAATGCAGGGTGATGACAATCTAGCCTATTAGTTAAGGGCAACGGTTCACAAACATTTGACATGTTGAGAAATGTGTCCGTGTAGATGCATTTTCGAACGACTTAAACCAGGGATTATTTAGGGGTGGCGGTGGTTCCGGACTCAATAACCCGAAATTCGGATATTTTTAGTAATATTTGTATAATATTTGGCAAAAGTATATGCATTTTACGTAAATTTCACACACACACAGACCTCGGGTCCTCCTTGTAAAGGCGTTGGTTCTGCGTGAAACCATCTTCTAGATATATGCTTGCCTTAAGCAAGCGATTTTCAATGGCAGGTTTGCGAAAATATTTTACCAGTTCCAGGCAAAGAGCTGTTATTTATCTATTTTGCTGAATCTGGAAACATATTTTTCATTTTCTTTCAGCAATAAATACGTAGGTTAAAAAGATATTATGCCAAAGCTCGAACTCCAAATAAACTGCAAACCTACAATCAGTTCCCAACTATTGCAGAGCTCCATAGATCAATGTCGGCGTAAGTTAATCTGGGGCCAGTAGCAAGTCAACTTGATTGATGCCCATTCACGATAACAATCGTGAGCTCACACTGCTATTGTTTGCCGAATATCTAATTTTCCGTTATTTAGAGCCCCGCGGGAAAGCTCAGTTGCCAAGGCAGATTTTCTCGCTCACTCGCCGCAACCTATACGTAAAAATTGCTTCTTAGAATCTGAAGAGTCATGCTTATTAGATATTACTGTCAAGCGAACAAATAAAGAGGTCTGAGACGGCATTGCTGTTACGTTACCGACCACCATTGATGTGCTTCATTGATTAATCTTAACAAGCGATTCACTTGTGCCGGTGACGGGCAGGGGCACCCTCTCACGCCATCACTGCCAGAGATATCTAGTTACCTCCGTAACTCGAAAATTTTCCGTAATGACAATAAATGTGATGTGCCTACAACGTTATCGTAACGATAAACGTATAACGGCAAGCATGCAGCGTTGCCAGTGTGTATTGATTTCCAAAATTCCCACATTTGCGAATTGCTCAATTATTGCCAGTAAATATTTTTTCGACATAGAACTAGCTGTTTTTGTAACAATGCTAATGTGTAGGAAATTATTTATTATTATTATTACTTACATGTTGTGTAAACATTTTATGATTTTCCATTGGTAAACTAAATGAATTAGTGCCAACAAAGGAACGTAGAAGTACTCTTCAAATTCATCAAGAACGGAAGCATGTATAATCAAGAGCAAGTTGCGACTATATCGCAAGCAGAGCTTTGCGATCCCTGGAATGTGAATAGTGTGCTTCACTATCAATCTACCTATTATAGAGTCACCAATATCTTAACCAGTTAAGTTTATTAACGATATTACATCTTAACTGTGTATTCAGCAAAATCGATCTGTCTCTTGATATTATGAGGTCCCACAAAGCTAACCTAAGGTAACAGTTTCCATTCTGAGAACCAGCTTTCAAACATTCCCGACAAGAAGCAATAGTATCTCATGTAGAAGGAACAATTAATGCAGAAAACACTAAATAAGGAGAACAATCACGGACAGAAGGAAAAACGGGAAATATTACCTGATTTTAAATAACCCGCTTTCTCTCTCTGCCGCTTGCTCGGCATGAATTCACATCAGTGCGTGGATTTATATTACTTTCTGTGCGATGTTGGTTTACCACATCAATATGTATGTGAAAGTGAAAAAGATTTCTAATATTTCCCAAATTGAATTAGGAGTCGCCGTAGCTCAGCGCGTCTGACGGCCAATCCAGCGTCCCGCGTTCAAATCTCGGCCAGGGCGTTAGAGGCTTTTCTCGGACGCATCCATCTATGAAAATGACTGCCAAAGTGTTCTTGTTATTTCTTTGCACCTCGGATGGTAATGTCCCTTGTGAGTGAATAGTAATGCTCGCTGCCTTGTAATCAAGGGGCCCGGGTTCGATTCCGTGTAGGGGCATAAATTGTTCGTAGCCACGTTGCGTCATCTTTTCGTTCGCCGTCTTTCGTACGTCATCTTTTTACTATGGAAGTCAATGGCAAACCACCACTGGTTCACAATACCGATTGTCACTGTCACTTGTTAATGGGACTTACTCTAGTGATTAGACAACAAATCAAATCAATTAGACTAAATACCCCGCCTTAGTTCATGCCTTGGATCGAGAATATTCCGAGCCCTCCCTTCACATGACCCATGTGCCTTTAACAACGTGTACGTATCGGACATGGGATACATTTGCCTTTAGCCAAAATGCCTCTTAAATTCTAGTTGCTAGCTCCTAAAATGAAACTAGTAACCTAACCTAATTTGACCTAACCAGAAATATGCGGCAAATTTCTTCCATATATTTAAAAATAACAAAATATCAATCTAGTTATTAGTGATATTAGGTTCAACATTGGCATTTCCCTATGCATCAGTATTCCGGGTCGCAAAAACGCACGCTCGCCTGTATTTCCGCCGAAAATGCACGGTCGCAAATCGAACGCCACCTTTCCTAGTTGGTGGCCCTGGTTTGATGTTCGACAACTGCACATATCTTTCCATATTTTCAAAGAACATTACATTTTCTTTTTTTCTGCTTAAAAATCTCCCTTGTTATTCTTTTAAATATTTAGACATTTTACTAGTTCATTGACGTAGGTTGGAAAAGTCAATATTATTTACATTATACGTAATTTCAAAATTGTATGCACTTTGCAGAAATATGTTTAATATTTTTATTATCAAAGTCGCATTGCTTTCCCTTCAACATCTGTTAGCGTTGTGCTGCCATCTCTTAGTGTTCTGCCGAACTACTTGATTGCTGTCTAAGGCTGAGACGCTTACATAAGAATGTATATACAAAATTACATAATGCAGGCAACACAAACTCCATCTGTTAATGATGGCGTCAATTAGATGTTCGTGACAGAAATAATGCAATAAGTTAATTTATCATGTTGGTTTTAATTGATAAGTTTTTCTAGTTAGACATTTTAAAATATTTCTTCTCTTTTCAAACTCTTCTTTCATTAGAAACAAAAGAAAACTTGTTGAATGTTGTGTTTTATGGCTTTTAAAATCAACCTTCATGGCGAATTTCAGCTTTTTTAGCTCAATGGAAAGTGTACTTTTGATACCTGAGGTTTGAGGTTGACGTACACGAATTAATTGATTTTAAAAACATCCAATCTATCCACGAATAGTCACGCAAAACTTTAGCCTTCTAGTCCAACGAGAAGTGCTCGAAAGCCGGTGAAAGGGCAAACATACAGAAGCATCTGGGGTTTTATATGAGTATGTAAATTTTATTTATACGTTTCAAAATTCCCATGCACTTTATTTTTACACGAAGAATTTACCTCTACCCAAGAGATATTTAACATGCCGTGAACTTAAAAAAAGCATTAAAATCCTGCAAAGTACTGAATAATAATTAAATACTAAAAATTCTGAAAATAAAAACCAAAACGCCAAAAACAAAGATTAAACAAAACAAAAGCAGTTGTATAATATATATTTTTTTTAACGTTCCAGAAGTTTAACACCCTCAACTTTGTTGCGGAAACAAAGGGTATTGAGAAACACTCGCTCTTAAGAACCTGTTTGGTCTGATGGATAGAACGTTGGATTGCTAGTAGTGAGACATGGGTTTGATTCTCAGTTGTTATTTCTTACTTCTTTTTTTTACTTATAAACAATTGTTCCTCTCTCAACATTTAACAAAAATCACAGAAATAGCTTCGAAACCTAAGGTTAATTTTTCTTTTGCATTTTTCAACATTTACAAATCTTCTGAACACAGGTAAGACAAGTCAGATTAGATTCTTGTTTCATTATACGCATTATCAAATCTTTAGGCACTTCACGGAAATAGCTGAGAAAAGTCACGTTAGAGTGGATTCTTCTTTTTTTTTAATTTCTACGTGATAAAAAAATACCCAATCTCTCTCCGTGCTGACGTAACTTTCGCTTGGAATTACTTGGGCGACCGGCTCGCTGGCTTTACACACTCCCAATCTATCTGGGTTTTCGTCATATTAGCAGTTTGTAGTAGTAGTATTAGCAGTCAGAAGGAGTAGCACTATTAGTATTTATTGAATTAGTAGTAGTAGTAGTAGTAGCAACAGCAGAAAAAAGTTAGAGCTGCGCTTCTACTTACAATTGCAAAGGATCCGGTCCCTTGGTAGTATTTAAGCCAAACAATCATTATTTTTTTATAAAATAGGATGGCAACACTGACAACTGCAGTGCTTAGTTTCGAAAAATTCCCAGTACTTGTGTCGAATCATGTTTATGCCAAGTTTGTCGCAGCTGTGTGTAGCTGAATGGAAGCAATTTAAATAATTCATGATTTTTTTTAATGTGCTGACAATACTGAACTACTACACTAATCATGACTATTTCGGCGGCTCTGAGCTAATCTAACTAAGACCTTTCGAAAGGCACATCATGTATGTCTCTACACCTCATGGTTCAAGAGGTATATTTTGGCATTGACTGACAATACTGACAACGGGATTCCTACGGAGCGGAAATAGTTGTGGTATGTTCTTACTGAGTCAAACAATGTTTACGCCAAGTTTAGTGCTGCTATGACTAAAATAATGGAAGCAATATGAAAAAAGATAATTTTATAGAAAATAGGCTAGCAACAGTGGTAAGTGAATTTCTCGGCAACATATGCATGCACCTTGAATGTATTTGTATTGCGTCGAATAATGTTTGGTGCAGCTACGTATAACTGAATTGAAGCAATTTTAAGAATTTATTTTTTAAAATGGGCTGGCAATACTGAATGACTGCACCAATCAAGATAGTTCCAGGGGCTCTGAGCTTGTTTACCTAAGACTTCCAAGAACATCTCAAGCATCTCTCTACACCTTGTAATTCTGAGATTTCATTTCTAGACACGGACGGACGGACTGACACCATGAGCGGGAATAGAAGGTCCATTTTGCTATAGTTTTGCTATTAAGAGGCCTAAAAGCAGCGGTAGCCGCAGTAGTAGTAGTACGTAGTAGTAGAAGTAGTAAAGCCTAAGACACGTTAGAAAATGAAGCCTGTGTAAGCCTTCACTGTTCAACTTTTTAACAATAGTCAACTATGGACGATCATATTTTAATTTCAGCGATGACCGCTCAACGGATTCTGCTGGAGCAGATTCGACAATGCAATGCAATCTCAAATTCACTGTCACTAATCATGGGCATTTCTATAACTAAATGTTTCATTCTAAACGATAGATTTTAAAGTAATTCCCCCCCCCCCCTCTTCCGCCTATGTGTCACTTGCACAAGAAAGTAATAAATAAATAATTGAAATTTATAAAGGTCTATATGGATTACTCTGTATTAACGTTCCCATTAGTATTTAATAAAAGCAATGGTAAACCAAGTGGGATCCCCAACAGCCAGTGGTAGGTAAACTAGCCTTGTGTGACCTACACTCAAGAACTAACTTAAAGCTTCGAAGCTCATTAATCTTCTCGGAAGAGTTGGGGCAATTACAGCTAGCGTTCAATAAAATAAATAATAACTAAATTGTTTTATTCAAGAACGTTTGTGACACATATTACTTTCCATTCTTAAGCTCTTTAAAAAAGTCATTTGGTTTGCAGATTACGTTTCTTTACTAAAAATAGTAAACGATTATTGAAATGACTGTTAAGTTAACAGTAAAATATAGAATTATCATAATTAAATTAGATATCAAATGAAAAAAACGATAAAAATGAAGATTATCAATAGTAATTTACAATTTAAAGAACAATAGCTTCGACCAGGATTTGAACCCGTGACAAAATGAGTCAAGTGCGTTAACCCCTCGTCCAGCCTATTAAACACTGAGAAATGTTTATTTTACTAGATTTCAATGTAAGAGTGTGAATTGAAAACACATTCAGTGTTTATAATTTACTATTATTTTAGAATCTTGTGTTTGATTTGTAATCCCTTATTTATTTGTGAGAATAATTACAATATATATCACAATTGTTCTGTAATGGGTTTTAATGTCGGATTATGTTCATATTTTTCAACGTCAGGGAACTTCCCTCTACTGCGGGAAATTTCCCTCTGCGAGGGAAATAACAGGGAATTTGGGAAATAATCTCTAAAGATATGCTACAATCTTTATGTCCATAGCTGTACCTCCTTGACACATAGGTACCTCCTTAACACATAGGAAGGTCATTTGGGGTTCCTCCTTCCACCCCCAACTCTTTGCAATATTTGCACCAGTCCAGTATCGTTCGACTGATGGACTCAGCGAACTAATAGTGTTCTCCACCGGACTGGGGTGGGCCAATCCCCAGATCTGTCTCCCCATCTCGATCCCTACACGGCATCGAAACGTGGAGTCAGTATGACCTATTCCTTGAAGATTATTAGTTACTCAAAAAAAGAAACAAAAATACAGCAAAGTATGGAGAGGGTTGGGGATTTTGTTCTTAGCCCAGTTCCCGGAAGCAAACCTGGGCCCTTTTTCCGTGGTTTGGGGAACATTCATCATTATTTCTTATTTTTTTCTTTAATTTTATTTACATTGTATGACGAGTTTACAATTTATTTGTTAATATTGTTAACTTTATTGTACCAATATTAAGTGTCTTATTGATTCTTTTGTTGTTATTTAATTTTTATTTTTATTTCTCCTTTACTTCCCTAATCCCTCATACAACTCATACAGATTTAAAAATTTGTTTAGTATTTTTATCTTCAACGTTTTATTTTCATTTAGCTTATTTAGCTATACTGTCCTAATTATTTATTATTAATTGTTTAGCGTTCCTTTTCTATCTACCATTAAGACGCACTATTTCCTTCCTTTCTTTCAAAGTACTAACTGAGTTAATTAAAATTGATTATTATTAAATAATAAGTCTTCCTATCCACTAAAGCAACATAACTATACATACATAATACTTAAAATAATTATTTAATACAATTTGTTATTATTCACGTATATTCCTAAGGACAAAGCCCCTTCCTTGATGCTAAACTAAACTACATCTAAACTATCCCAACCTAACCTACCACTAACTATTCCATTCTCTCTCTCCTTTGGGGGATGGCTTCTGAAGAGTCCGGTCCCGGTAGGCTGGATCGCTCCTCCATATCTTCAGGTGGGGCCTCTCCAGGGAATTCGCTCCTCCTCTTCTCTCATCCACCATTAGGCAAACTTTAACACTTTACTATCACTTTTCACATCACATCACTTTTCCTTGGCACACAGTTGGCTGTCGGACTGGTGTCTCCCTTACGCATACAGTTAGCTGTCGAACTGATGCGACTCCAATCCTAGCTCACTTCTACGAGGCATCTCATCCGGAGAAGAAGAAGCCATAAAGAGTTACACTATAACTCAAACATTTTGTAAATACCCTGGTACGGAACAATCTTTTTGTTAACTTACCGGGACTTATATTTATTTTGTAAAATAACTGGTGATGGGTAAAAAACCACGATTCCCATGTGTCTCTTCGACTCTACCTAAACGTTACCCAGAAAACAATAGAACGTTACGATATAGATAAGGACGATAATATATCCCTTGTCTTTCGTGTAGGTATAGGTAAATAAAGAAGGATGCTCCGTTTACGTGAAATGTACGGAGAAGTTTACGTCTCTGCAGATACGAATAACTCTGTCGAATGCAAGTTCAATACTAGATGTGTAGTGTATTGCTATAAATAGCCTTGCAATGATTTGAATAATTAACCTCCTTAAAGGCAAATTTGTTTTCATTTTACATTCATTGAAGGAAAATGTACAGTATAGTGTACATATTTTTCAATTCTTTGTTTTAACAATGAAAACCGCTCCATTAGTTACTCAAATGCATTTGTGCTATACAGTGTTCATTGAAGATCGTGCATAGACAGTGTTGCTACCTGTTGCTCAAACATTGAACTAATATATGTACATATAGTGGCACTGTCTGTGCTTGGTGAAAATTTTGCTTCCCTCGTTTGTTTTAAAACTGTGTTTTTATTAAGTAAACAGGGGTGATCAAAATAGACAATTGCTCGTTTGTGTATTGTAGAAGACTAATTTTGGATGTTGTATGCCAAATAACAATCATAGTGTTTTCTTTTTCTTTTCTTTTTTTTTGCGTTAAAACGTATTTAAGAAAAACCATGTACAGTATATTATACATTTTACCTTAGTCCTGTGGAGAAGTTCTACTCCGTGCAGTGTATTTTTTTGTTGGATTCTGGTTGCAACACAGGTAAAAATGAGTAGTAAAACTCTTTGTGAAGCGGACATTCTTTCTTTCCGTGGAAACATATCAAACATTGAAAACCTAAGTGACAACGATAATATAGCAAGTATAAACACAAATGAGAACAAAACGGAAAAGGGCGTGTGCTTTGGTGACGAAGTGGTGGAAGAACCTTTACCAGATATTGCTAAGGAATTATTTCCTGATTCCGTATTACATTTTGAAGTAGAAGATCCTGTAATACCTGTTCTAGAACCAATGGACATTAGTGTAACACCAGATACTGTTATGGGAGGTATTTTGGAACACGATGTTGCACCCGATTCTATTATCGGAAGAAATGTTTCAGGCAATGGTGTAACAGATAGTGAAGAGGCAGGATGTTACTTTGACCTGATAACTGGTAAAAAAGACACTGAGTGGAGAAACGAAATGTTTAATACTAGGGTTCCACCAGACTGGGACAAACCCATACCAAATGAACATACAACTCTTCCTACACCAATGAATTGCTTTTTTAAGTACATGCCTACCAGTTTACTAGAGAAGGCACGTGATTTTACTAACATGTATGCCATGCAGAACAATAAGACTAATTTTAAAGACTGTTCAATTCAAGAAATTGAAAATGTTGTTGCACTGCATGTAGCTATGGGTTCTCTGAAACTACCCCGGGCCGACCTTTACTGGAATCCCACTGTGAATATTGGCTTAGTTACAGATTCACATACAAGTCGGAAATGTTTCTTTCAAATTAGAAACAACTTGCACTTCGTAAATAATTTGGAGAGAAATGATGCAAGTGAAGTTTTCTTCAAAGTTCGTCCTTTGTTCGACTCAATTGTTCGTAGGTGTAAATAATTAGATTTAGAGCAAGATGTTTCAATAGACGAACAGATCATACCCTTTACTGGCAACTAGTCAGTAAAGCAATATGTGAAAGGAAAACCATGTCCGTGGGGCATTAACAACTTCGTTCTCTGTGACAAAAAAGGACTAGCCTATGATGTTATACTATATCAAGGGAAAACAATTGAACTGAATCAGATTCATATGAAAGAATTTGAATTAGGAGCTGCAATCGTTCTAAAACTTTCTGAACGTTTAGGACTCGGACACTGACTCTTTTTTGACAATTATTTCTCATCATATCCATTACTACAAATCTTGACAAGTAAGACGCTGTTTGCTGCTTGTACAGCAAGATTAAACAGATTCAACAATCCACCACTCACAGAGGACAAAGGAGAGGATACAGTGAAGAAACAAAGCAGAGGATACAGTGAAGAATTAGTCAGTGCTGATGGCGATGTAGTTCTAACAAAATGGTTTGAAAATAGATCTGTGTCTTTTGGTTCTAACTATGTAGGAATTGCAGAGAATGACACAGTAAAAAGATGGAGCAATAAGGAGAAGGAATACATTCAAATAAATAGGCCTCCAGTAACACGAGAATACAATTCTTCTATGAGTGGAATGGATCTTTTCAACCGGTACATTTCGCTTTATAGAATCACTGTCCGTTCAGAAAAATGGACTTTGAGGGCATTGTTCCATGGCATTGACATGGCTGTTACGAACTCTTGGATTGCATATAAAAGCGTAGCAGAGTTTCTAAATGTACCTGAGAAAGGCCAGCTAGATCTTCTTAATTTCAGACTTCAGCTAGCTGAAGAACTCATCAAGGTGGGAAAATCAGTTCAAACCAAAAATAAAGAGGAAGGCCATCACTTGACTCAAGAGAAAGCTCAGCTACGCCACCACCAAGAAAGAAGACTGAACAACGACCCCTGGAGAGTGTAAAAGTGGACAAAGTATACCATCTTCGTGTTCATGATGGTCGGGCTGAACCAACCCGTTGCAAAAATCAGACATGCGGAAAGTTCAGGTCTCAGTTTCTTTGTCAAAAATGCAAAGTACATCTGTGTCTAAACCAAAAAAGAATTTTTTTCTATGAATTCCACTAAAAGTGATTTTTATGGTGCGTAGTCACAAAAGAGATCTTTGTATAGTACACTTTTGCATACTCGAAAATCTAGTACAGTGTTTAGAAATTGGTCATTCTATATGTACTATACAAATGCTACAAGGAAAATGTACATTATAGCGTACATTTTGAAAAACATTCAGATGTATTTATGTTTAAAATGTTCATTCTAAAGTACCTTAAGGGTCCAAAATAAATGTTAAGACGAAAAATTATAATTTTATCTCAATTAAATCAATAAGTGTCCCTAAAGCATACCTAAGTTTGATGTACAGTATACTGTACAAATCCACTGAGGAGGTTAAACAAAGTCCTAGTAGGGATCGAAAATTTCATCAGTAAGAAGTTTCATTGATGGAAACGAGTAAGTCGATTGTTAGTAATTTTGAATAGAGGTTGATGTTTTCGTATGGGTATTGATATGGGTTTATGTGAGTCGTAATGGGCTTTCTTGTAAGCGTGTTACTTTTACAACTGCAATTAAGGTTACAGAGAGATATACTGCTAGAATTAATGTAATAGTTGATAAGGTATTATCATAAAATTTTATTGCTGGAATTTCTTTTTGTCAATAATTATTTCTAATGAGTCTTGTAAAGAATGGCGGATGAATATGAGTAAGGGCATGTTATTAATAGTATAATGATTCAAGCAATAAGAGGTTGAAAAAGGATTATTATTTTTATATTAAGAAGGAATATCTCGGTTGATGCTACTTTGGTTACATAATTAAATAGTACTAATATGCCTCCTACGAAAACTAAAAAAGATATAAAAGAATCTGGGAGATTCTAATAGAGTTATGATTAGTAGGCACGTGATTATTGTGTTGATAATTAAGGTAAGGCCCATAGATAGGGGTGGGTTAATTGAATGAAGAGGAATGTAAGAATTATTAAAACTAATAATAGGATTATTGTTAATTTAATGTCAAGAGATTGTCAAGATGTAGTTTAATATAAAATATTAGTTTGTGGAACTAATGATAAATGTATACATTTTATCTTGATGTGTTGAGGATAAGGAACCCATTTATGATTTACATGACCATTATTTCTATTAAAATCTGAAAGCTTATGGCAATATTCGTTTTTTTTTTCCTTTTTGTTTTTGTTTGCCTGTTAGCTCTTATGAGTGATGTTTTGCTTCTCAGAGGACGCATTTATTGATGGTTGTTTTGAGTTTACAAATTATAGTTTTGAGTGTGTCTCTGTTGCTTTTTTTAAGCTAGAGGGAATTTTATAGTTAGATTTCTTTTAGACTTTCATTTCTTACTTTCTGTGTTTGCGAGGGTAATTTGGGTATTTCTATTTTAGTATCTATTAAGGGAATGATTATATAGAATCCTTGGTTGTATTACGATGTTAAAATATTTATTATTTATATTATTTTATTCTTTTATAGTTTGTTGAAAGAATGTAAAGGGTTGCTCAGAATCTTATAATAGCGCACACGTATGAACTTCAGTGAATAAGGGGAGATATAGAGTTTATCCTGTCTGTTTGTCTGTTCCCCCAGATCTCAGCAACTACAAGTCCGACAGAGATGTCCCATACACCGTTGGATTCGTCATGACCTCAAACGGTGGGGAAGGTTGTGACTTTGACTCTAAAACTGACAGCTAATTTTCATTTGCTTATTCTTTATTTTTACATGGTATGTTTGTACCCTCCCCTAGATCTCAGTAACTACAAGCCACACAGAGATTGATCATACACCGTTAGATTCGTGATGCTCTCAAACGTAGGGAATTCTATTACTTTCATCCTAGCACTGCCAGGTCCTATTAAATAGCATATTATTCTCCATTTGTGCCCCTCCCAGATCTCAGTAACTACAAGTCACACGGAGAGGATCTAGGCACCGCTGGATTCGTCATGGTCTGAAACGTTGGGGAAAGATATGACTTTGGCTCTAAAACCTGTAATCCCCGGCTTTCGCTTAGTAATGCCCATTTGCCCTATGATTTTGACTCTTTCTTTTGGATACGTTGAAAGATTATTTGACTTTATACGGGGGCGCTTTGGTTTTGTCTATAATAAAGCCATAACTTAGCTTATTTGTTTTGTTTTTTACTAATTACTAACAATTTTTTGGAGTTTAACTTTGAAATTTAGGATAAAATTTTTGATTTGCAATTTAACATTCTTTGGTATTGTTAACAGTGTGGATCATTCTTTTAATATTTATGGCTAGCGAGATAACTTTATCTTCATTTTATACAACTAGTTTTATTGGGTTGATTATGATGTTGATTTCACTACTTTGCTTGAGCTTTATTTCTTCTAATCTTTTAATATATTGTTGTTTGTTGAGACGTCTTTAATTCCTACATTATTTTTATTTTCGGTTTGGGTTATCAGACGGGATTTAATTATTATTATATGCTTTATTGACTCCGTTGCCATTATCTATTGGGACTCTTTATTTGGAAATGAATCGGAGAAGATTAGTTTCGTATAATTTGCGATTTGTTGACTTTAGTCAATCTTTTTTAGAGTATTTGTGATATTTTGGCTTTTTTTTTGTGAGGATGCCAATATTTTGGGTCCATCCATGGTTGCCCAGGGCACATGGTGAGTCTTCTGTTAGTGATTCTAAGATTTTAGCTGGGGTACTATTAAAATTGAGAGGTAATGGTTTACTGCGAGTTTATTCTTATTTAGAGTCTGCTGCTTACAGTTAAATTTGCTATGATTTGTAATTAGCAATGTTGGGTGTTTCTGTAAGGTTAATCTCTTTACGTTAAGTGGATATAAAATATTTAATTGCTTACTCTTCTGTATCTCATGTGAAATTTGTTTTAATAGGAGTTATAACAATGAGTGTATGAGGATTTAAGGGGGATTTAGCTTTAATAATTTCCTTATGGGCTTTGTTCTTCGGGATTGTTTTGTTTAGCTAATATTTCTTGTGAACGTTTAGCTTTAGGAAATTTCTTATTAATAGGGGAGTATTATCTTTGATACCTAAAATGACACTTTGATGATTTTCATTTAGTACTGCTAATATGGCAGCTCCCACTACTTTGATCTCTTTCTTTTACACTTTTTGGCCCGTAGGCTGGAGAAACCAACCATCCACCCCTGTCTCTTATTTATTTGAACTCATGTTTCGGTGTTCAGTATAGTCCTTAGACCTTTAACTGATTCTTCAAAATTACATTGGACAGTCTTGTTCCCATGTTTTACCCATGCTTCATGAGCAAGATTTACAATTTGTCCTAAAGATGGACTAGTCGAACTCTTTCCAGCTCAGTTCCTGAAGATTGGACTGAGCATAAATTGCACTGTTCTCAATTACACACTCATTCTTGTCCAACTTATACCAAGTATTCCTACTTCCTTTCTTTGATGAATACAGTAAATCTATTTCTGAGTCCTTTGGCAGTCCTGTGTAATTACTCTAAACTAAAATGATTACATCCAAACCTACATTAGAGTGTTGTTTAGTAATCAGTTGTGAGTATGATTGGCCTTGATTTAATGTAGTTTTGTGGAGCGGCTTACACTTTCTATTTGTATTCTTATCTTCAACATGGAAAATATTATTCTAGTCTATATTCTGTTTACGGGGAGGGGTACTCTGCGTCAATATTATCTTTTGTTTCTACGTTGGTTTCCTTTATATCCTTTTAATACTTTCTGGTAGGCCAACTCTTTCACGGCTTTAGTTAGTGATGGATTTCAGGGCTTAGATAGTTTATACAAAATTTTGATTTGTGGTGCTAAAAATATTAAATAAGGATATAATTTGTGATATATATTTCTAGTATGGTTATTTACTACAGTGGACAAAACATATCTCGTAATTTTTATATCAATTGGTTTATAATTTTGGTACTTATGTTTGTTTTACCTATAATATTACTGATTATTTCTCCTAATATTATTAGAATTTTAGGTTGAGACGGTTTAGGTTTAGAGTCTTACTGTTCAGTTATTACCAGAATATGCGTTCTTATAGAGCTGGAAATTAACAGTTTATCTAATCGATTTAGAGAGGTATGGATTTCGTTAGCTATTGCTTGGATACTTTACTTAATTATTTAAGTTGAAATTGTATTTTCTTATTTGACTAACTTAGTGAGTGGGGATGAAATTATAACCATTGTTTCTCTCATAGTTTTGGCGACTATAACTAAAAAAGCTCAAATTCCGTTTTCTGTTTGGCTGCCGACTGGTATGGCGACTCCTAGTCCAGTTTCTGCTTTAGTTTATTGTTCAACTTTGCTGACTGCAACTGTGTATTAATTAATTCGTTTTAGTGATGCTTTAACCACTAGTTTTGCTGGAAGTGTACTGTTGTTACTTTCTCGTTTAACTATGTTTATGGCTGAGGTAGAAGGTATAAATATGACTTAAAAACATTGCTTTATCAACTAATAATAATAATAATAATAATAATAATAATTGTATCAGTGGGGTTTGCTATACTAGCTGTTTCATTTACTTACGCACGATCTCTTTAAGGTCTTAATATTGTTATGCTGCTCCTATTATTTATGATATAGGGGATACCTACGATGTTCGTTCTATTGGCGGTTGGTGTTTCAACTGTCATTAACTTTGTTTTGTTTAAATACGGCAAATTTGACTCTGCCGTATTCCCTTTTTGGCTGCCTATTATTCTAAGGATTTAATTTTAGAAACGGCTACTTTATCCTGAATTGATTTAGTTAGGTTTTTTTTTTACTATTTTTTTCGACAGGGTTAACAGTTCGTTTCAGATATTATTTAACTGGGATGGGGTTTGGTAGAAGTTGTCATGCAGTTGGGATTAATAATTGGGTTATAATCCGAGGCTTATTAGGATTAACAGCAGCATCTATCATCGGAGGAAGTATTATGAGGTGACTATTGTTTCCTTATCCTACGGTTGTTGCTTAACATCTCTTTTTTTAAATGGGGTTTTAACTATTAGAGGATTATGGACTTAAGTTTAGTGTTTATTAGGAGAATTCCAAGTTGGAGAAAATAAGGTTCCATCAAATATAAATTACTGAACTAGGTTCAATGGGGTTTATGCCTTATTTATCATCAGATTACTGCATTCGATTTCCTTTCTACCTTGTTAACCTTGTTCAGGGATGATAGTCCCCGATACTCGTGAGTCACCAGTCAGCTTTCTTGTTCTTCTCTCCTTTTGTTTTAGTTGTATCTTATTTCAGGTTTCATCACTGATGTTGGATGCGCTTGCTGTATTTTGGTTCTATTGATTTATTCCCTTTTTGTTTTCTTTAATTTGTTTCATTTAGTAGATACTAGTGGCAGCAATTGTTTTGGAAAATCAATGCTACAAAAAGCCCGGGTTATTGACGCTTGCAGTCCACTGGTGCAAGAGAAGATTGTGGCAATTGCAATATGGCCACTGCGACTCTGAGGGTATTTCCAATTTCAACTGAGCCATCAAGAGAGTCTGTTGAAAGGAAGAATGGAGCTCTGTGCTATTCGCGGACAGGAGCCCTTTCTACTTTGGTACAATGATGAACGTACGCAGATCGGGAGCAGGTTGGTCCATTGCCAACAACGCCAGGCACTGTGGTATGAAAGATTTTCTCTGATAACAGGACCACTCTCGTTGTTACTCCTACACAATGGTGGTGAATATATTTTATCAGAACGAGTAATAGAACTCATTGTGCTGCCATCCATACACGGTATCTAGAATAAGATGACGATTCGTCCTTGATTTTGGGGGACAGTTTCCGGAATAAGCCTTCCGTCCCGGCTGTTTTGGTCTTCAATTTTTAGAAAACGTAAAATAACAATAGTAATAATGCCTCAGCCCACAGGTAATATTTTGGCAGCAAAACCCAGTTCCACAGAGAAAAACACTTAGATGACAACTACCGGCCACCAAACCTCAAAGACAATAATATTTCCCACAATAACCTAAGAATGGTTATTAAACAATTGTTGTCTCTCCTGGGCAGCAATGCCCCTATGGAGAGATTAATTCACCTAGCAAACGACATGTTGGTGGAGTAAAAGTCACAAAGGAAATCTAAGTTCATTCAAGTAATGTCAGCAGTAAATACAAACTTTAATATGTCGTGGAACTTTTAGTGAACTTCTGAAAGACAACCTTGAGCTACTGAAGATAATCCATTCCAGCGATAAATATCATCACATTCATCTAGGATCAACTTAAAGATTACTTTCTACTTTAAAACTATGCGCTAGTATTTGTGTCAGTTGGCGTACAAATGGAGTAAACTGTCGTATATATAGTGCTGTTATGATTACGTCTTCATCCCCAATTTACTTATCAGTGTTCTAAATTTTATATGCCCCCGGAAAGAGCATGAAAAATGTTCACTTTAATCTAGGAGGGCCATTTTAACACAATAATACTAGTCTCCACGTCGCAGCTGCATCCCAACATGCTCTTCGATATCCGAATATGTTACTTTGGCTGGCAATATTACCAAATCTTTCGCCCACACGGGATAAGATTGGACGGTAGTTTCACCTTCAGGTCTAGTGCCGATTTGACAGTCCAAGTGCAACACCACCAATACATCAAAAATGTTATACATCCGCGGTTAGTACAGTAGCTAGAAGGGAAGGAGTGAATTATTAACTTCCTAAACGAGCTGGTGAGCTTCTAAGGATGGAACCTACAATTTTTGTTAATGGGCTCCGAAACACTTCGTTCAATGAACCCTGGCGGAATTTGGACCCTTAACAACATTCATAGAAAGCGAGCTCTTCCACCCCGAGGTCAGTTACGAGGGAGAACGACATTCAGATTGGACATTGATCTGCTGTGTATAAGTTGTGACATTGTATCAATGAACTGTAAGTAGGCTAACATATTGTTAAGTTTGATTCATTAGCCTTAAGGCTGATGCGGAAATTTAATTCTCTGTCATTGTAATATTTGTTTGTCTTTGTTCACACTCGAAAATTTAAGAAAATTTCGTATATCAACATGCACGGCAGTGCATGAGCCAAGTTCTTCACGTCAGAAAACGTCAGCACTGCCACAAGCATGTTATACAGGAACAAGAGTTTATGGCAAAATCGACGATTTGGGGGCCCCGTAAGAACAAAGATGTTAAATATAGGAATATGAGCTTTTGCCGTTAAGGAGATATGGTAAATATGTGCAGATGTACAAAATTTCATATTCG